>LOND01000267.1:43655-73031 GCA_014220965.1 Paragonimus kellicotti
CAATGGCGTACCTACATCCATACCATTTCTAGTTCTTTTGCTCAGACTCCTATTAATTTTCATGTCTTCTCTAGGATATTCCACGTCACTGTTGAGGTGAGCGGCAGCCCGAGCCACAGTACCTTTTGGTCAGGCTCATGGCTGATATGATGATGATGATGATGATGATGATGATGATGATGATGATTTTAATGTCAACTGTGTCTAGTGGAATTCTTTTGCAAAGAAAAACTTAATAACAAAACAAATCACCGCTTTTTGGTGTATACTCCTGAATAGCTGTGGAAAATGTTATCGAACTGACATACAAGACATAATCATATTTCAGATCATTTCGAGAGAGCACAGAAGTGCGGTGCTTTATCGGTGGGCTTTGTATATGGACAACCGAGAATTTGCCTAAAATATGCTTTTGGGTCAAGAAACCTTCTTATGGACAACATCGGCGACAAAATACAATCCGACCGGACTGGTAGAAACATCAAGGAACACGAAAGCAGCGTAACCCTAATCACAAGAGATCGTGATTCGAATATGATTCGGTCATGCCTAGTGGGAGGTCAATGGTGCAGCAGACCACAACCTTGTGTCAAATCACAAGGATGAGGGTGAAATTGTCGGTCCGGACGAAGGTAGGCAATTGTGCAGCACTAATATGAACAAAACTGGAGTTCATAACTTCATTTCAAAGTAGGGCAATCGAAAGGCATATCTGAATAGAAACAATGATTAGACGTGAGTGGTGCCCAACTAGTGTCAACCTAAATCCTGAGTCACTACTTAATAACTTAACTTGTTTCAGGCATTTATTCTACTAAAATGTTCTCAGTGAGTAATTGATAGAATGACATAGTACGAAAATAAGAACATATGTTTGTCTCCTATTAGCTGCACAACTTTGTTACGAAAATATGCGAGGCGGACATTCTGGATAAACCTACCGAATGTATAGTCTCAAAGGCATACCGAAAACTCAACAAATCGGTGCCAAAATAACATTTACGCTATTCGGTACCCTTATAACGAAATTGACACATTTAACCAGATAGGTGTGCCAAACGGTCAACTGATTCCAAGAAAAACTGAACGTACAAAAATCAGTCTGTCCAGCCATTGATGCAAGTCAATGTAACCGACCCATAGCTCATTAACATGTGTTAGATAGAGCGAGACCATCAATTTTACGTTCGGCACAATTGACCTTCGTAGCTTCCACAGTTTCCTCAATGAATCATTCTCTCTAATTACTTTTAAACTGACAGGATAACTACGTGACTTGTGTCTAACGCAGCCACCAATTGTGAAATTCCTGATCATGACCTGATATTCAAGTTGAGTTTCAGGCAGTTTGAAACTTTTTTATTCGATATTCACTTTATTCTTAGTTTTCAATTGTCGTGTGATCTGTCCAGTATAAACCTGCAGACTGTTCCTGTATAGTATCCTATGTACGCAACTGGTAGTTTTCCGCGCAACAGGAACGTAATCCCCAAGATGTGTTACGATGAAACTCATTATCGGCGCGTTTTGAAAAATACCCCACGGATAACTTCCGACGCCTATTTCTTGATGACCAAGGTGATCAATTCTTTAGCCATCCGTAAGGCAAGATGAAGCACTCGTAGTCGTTTTTTGGAAATTCCTCAAGCTAATCTTTGTGCAGCAGCCAATCACTGATTTGTTTCTGTGCTAGCCCCTGGTCACTTGCATCGGTATACAGATGTGATGTTCTGTGAAGCATTCACTTTGTGATACTCGCGTATACTTGCTCAGGGTGAACAGAACCGTAGGTAAGACTTCTCACTACATGTGCGGTTTCGCAGTAGCCTGGATCAGGTTGAAATGACATTCAAACAGTGTTCAGTGCTAACTCTGATTGTGAACTCAATTCTATTTAACAAATACAGAAAGGCTACTTTTTGTAACCTACGACGATAGTGTCTGCATTGCACCACCAAATGTTTGACGATTGGTCAGGGTTTTATCTTTGACGACTTCCATATACATATAGTTGCTAAAATGAGAGGTATTGACGATCTCGTGTTCCTTCTTTATTCTACAAAGTAAAAACTTCAACTATACGTATAGAAACATACGGACACCTTGGCCACTGTTGTCAGTTTACTATGTGATGGTTCGACATCTGAAATGATTCCTTCAGGTTGTAGTCGGAACACACATATATAACACAATTGAAATATTTATCTAGCATGACATGTCCATGAGATGATCGTTAATGTGTGAAATCATCACCGAACACTACAGTCCAGCTCGTGTGGATTTTTGTGATCATATCTGAATTGATGAATTGCTTCGCGTGATCGGTTTCTCGCACTGTGTTATAAATCGATCCTAATTTTTCCGCCGCGTCATTCTTGCAGTCAGAAAGTGCAAAAGTAATTTCCACTCAAAGAGCATGTTATAGCACATCACTTTATACGTCACATCTACCGTCCACTTAGACACATCTTCCCAGCGGTGACACTGTGAAGTTTGCTGATGTTAGGAGTTAGCCTGAAATGTAACCAGTTCACAATGTTACTGTTGTTGCATGGAAGAATAGGTTGATCAAACGATGTGCCAAAAAGTAACAAAAACACCATGTAGCTTGGATTGGAACCAACTGCCACCGTCACACATTTCGTCGACGTCGACCGCGGTCCAAATTTCGTCGAAGTAGTTCGAGTTGTTGAAGGAGTCGCTATCAATCAACCTAAGACGGTCGCCAGCGCATTTCGGCAGCTGCCGGAGTGATCGTATCTGGAATACATAACCCTAATTCGTAAGTCAGCGGGAGAAATCGGCTTAATCCTTACAAATTACGTGGCCCTAAATCATTCATAACCACTTCGGGTCAGCACAAACATTTCTCCCTGACCGCCGAATAAATAGTTTGCTTCAGAAACGTCATAGGTATGCAGTAGGAAGGTCAGTACCACCTGTGTGAAGTATCTGGAAGTATTCCGATGACAGGTAGCGGAATAGTGAGGGTCATCCGTGAAGCATCGAACGATGTACTCATCAGAACATTTTACTTCCAAAACACGTCGATAATGAGTTCCATCGTAACACATCTTGGGGATTACGTTCCTGTTCACGGAAAACTACCAGTTGCGTACATAGGATACTATACAGGAACAGTCTGCAGGTTTATACTGGACAGATCACACGACAATTGAAAACTAAAATAAATGAATATCGAATAAAAAATTTCAAACTGCCTGAAACTCAACTTGAATATCAGGTCATGATCAAGGATTCTACAATTGCTAGCTAAGTGTTAGACACAGATCACAGTCTTTCTGACAATATGAAAGTAATCAGACAGAAATTTAGAACTGCGAAGGAATGGTTTGTTAGGGAGACTATCGAAATTACGGAAGCCAAATACGCTGTGCACAAAATCGATGGCCTCGCTCTATCTAGAACATATTGACGGGCTATAGATCGATCGAACATTAACGGCTGGGTAAACCGATCTTTTCGCTAGACCAAGCAACCTTACGCCATCGTTTAAAGTTGACCCGTTGTTGACAGACTCATCTGACCGTTTAGCACGATTCCGCTTCCGTCTTGTTTTTTTTTGGATGTCCGAAACTTTACAATAATATTTTTCTTTATCTTTGTGCATTTGGCCTATGGCGTATTATTTTCATCTCACTATTGTTACTCACGCCCAAACCGTGCAAAATATTTTCAAATATGTAAAATTTTCATCTCATCTGAAGGAATTTCTTTGTCAGGAATGAGATGTTACCAACAAATATATAATACCTAGTTAATTACAAGTTGTCCTGACAGCAAGCGAAATCGTGGTAGTAGACATGTGGAATTGTGGGTAAATTCGCTTATCAGTTTAAAGTAGGATGAATCCTAAAGAAAATCGGGGCGCGTATATCAAGCTAGGAAAACAAGTTGATTCTATGGGAATGCGACAGCTGCGATCAATTGTGGGTGATGTTCAATCTATATGAAAACCAAAATCCCCTACTACTCATCAGTAATCAAAATACCGCTCAACAAGTCAATGATTTCTGTGATTTCAACTTGCAGAGAAGTCCTAGTCGAGGGGTCATCGATTGGAGTTAACAGACAGTAACTGTGTCTCCTCTCGAGACGATCGGGCAACCTGATCATTACTCACAAGCGAAAGTGGTTGAGCGTTCACATATGATAATTCGGTCGTGCCTAATGTGAGGTCAATGGCGCAGTGGTAAACACGGTTGCCTCATGAAAAGCATGGCCGGAGTTCTAGTCCCACTACTGACGAGCTCTAATGAGAGCGAAACTCGAGTCTAGTGCTTCTTTTCGAAAGGGGCCGACTGGAAAGTCTATGGGAATGCGACAGCTGCGATCAATTGTGGGTGATGTTCAACTATATGAAAACCAAATCCCCTACTACTCATCAGTAAATGGTTAGAATTCATATGTTATGGTTAATTTAAACGCAGAACATCAGGTGTAAATGTTACACATGAGGTAAGAGAGCAGAAATGATTTATTCCGAGGGTCTACACTAGTAGTTGCTATAAAAAACGCGAGTCGAAAAATTATGTGGTACGTAGGTTTGAGAAGGAGAATCAAGAAATCGTTTCCCTAGTAAAATCAGCTATGGGGCTTAGGAAATATGAATGGAACACATGTGTAGCTTACTTCCATCCAACAGTCAGCGATGTCATGCAGAAGAAGTACTAGGGACCCGATACGATGATGGTATATTACAAGAGAGAAGGACATCAGACCCACCGTGGCCATGTGGTGAACCAGAAGCACGACAAAATCCTGTCAGATGAAAGATAGGAAAAAACATCACACTGTTATGACAATCGTTTTTTATGGAGCCGTAGAAAAACGATCGATTCCTACACAGGTTCGTTTCAGTTAATATTACGCTGGAAAGCGAGAATACTTTAAATAGAACACTATTAGTTGTTACAGCAAATATTCCATTGAACACGCTGAATTTTTTCTGTTGGTCGACTATTTCCGTTGTATAGTTGGCGCTCCAACACACAGCGGTATCATCTAGTTTATGCTGATGGTATTGCGACACAGACCGAGAGGAACAGACAAGCACAGTGCATAGATTAGTACAAATGTTATTAACAAAACCCATTTCAGAACCCACAGTTCTGACAAACTCAGATTGTTCTGCAAAATGCTGAGGGAATTCCTCCCACCCATCATCCCATCTTAGATACAAACGTACCGTACAGAGCAATCGAGTTGCCGATCTGAAGGTAAGCACGTTCAGCATTCCAAACGATGAGGAAACCAGAGGTGTTGGGTTGTGTACCAAGAAGATCATAACATTTCAATATTTGGAGCAATCACATATTTGCAATCCAACCTTCGATGTAAAGTTTACGGTTTTTTTGCAGAGTCTTTCAGAAGTGATTCCTGAACGCAACCAC
This sequence comes from Paragonimus kellicotti, assembly GCA_014220965.1. Lineage (NCBI taxonomy): Eukaryota > Metazoa > Platyhelminthes > Trematoda > Plagiorchiida > Troglotrematidae > Paragonimus > Paragonimus kellicotti. The sequence goes on from LOND01000267.1 coordinate 49,070, forward strand.
AAACGGATAGATAAGAGTAGATCATTAGGACAGCGCGGACTGCATGCGATGGAATGGAAAAGCTTGCCATCAAAAATATTCTGGGTAGGAGAACCACACCAGACTTGACTTTCATTCGATTTACATATGATTAACTATGACGTCTACATTTCTGTATGACTGCACATGCCTTAAGCAATAAAGCTTACGGTCTATTGTACGTTTTCAGATGAGCATGGCTTGTTTCAGTGCTCACCGCTCAAATAATACCACCTCATCACAACGAAGGTGAGGTAATCACCAAATTAAGACCAATCTAACGGGCATATCTATCCTCCAGGTGGTGACCTGTACTTGTACAAATGTGAAAAACGCACATCGGACTGTAAACTATAATGTGCAACACGACACAGGAGACAAAACATCCACTCGAGATTCACAGATCAAGCAATAAGCACGGATAAAGAATGCGAATGATCGATCATCGAGACTGTCCATAATGTTCTACGAGATGGATATGATCAGTCCATCATGCAAGCACAGAATGACTCATCCCACTGGCGGTCGCCTTCTGTGACGCTTACGCGGTCCACGTCCAACAAGACATGTTTGCGTTTTGATGTGCTGTTAGTTTGCAGTCAGGCTGATAGCAAAACGCAACTGATTCTGAGAAATCGTTGGCTTGTGACATGCAGATAAGAGCGAGTTTTGTGGTGATCATGTACTAACTTTGAACAGGAAAACTTTACTTTTATGAGTAACAAATTTATAGAAAAGCGGCAGTTTCGAACGTTCACGTGGAAGTGGTCGATTTAAAACAATCCCTGGCAGGGTGGGTGGTGCCTTCTGAGGTCACCAAAAGGAAAACGCTTTATTTCCCATTTGGCTCCGGGTGAACTTAATGACGTTGCGGTTTTCGTGAGTAAACTGTGATGGCACCCAAACAACAGGGGAATTCTATCCCGAAGTGCGTGTACTCGTTCTAATAGAGAGAAAGACCAACATGAATGGGTTAAATGACAGGTGCAGTAGACAAGGTCGTGTTATGTTGAGTCCAGCCATCTGGATAGACAAATCAATACTCGGATTGTTTCATCGTGACGAAAGGCCTTGAATACGGAAAACAAGCGGGCTGACATCCGCAGGGCAGGTCAAACACATCGCAGAGTGTGGCTGCGATCCAATGATCTTGTGCGGAACAAGTCATGTTATGTTCACATGATAGTTAACTATGCCATGCTAAGGGAACTTTGGAGGCAAACTGAACGGCAGGTAATTACCATACTTTGTCCGTGGTTCTAGTTTGTTCTGTGAAGTTTAGGGAGTAGGGTGGTCCTATACGTATAGTTGTGTAAGATAAAGATACCTCAGTTTGTTATTTGCAAACCAATTGAAAAGTGGGTTGACGACGCCATCTCGTTTGGTGATTCAACGTTTGCAACCCACGTGCTAAGCCCAGAGAATAATCGAACACCCAAGCCATCTATCCTGCTGCACATGTTATGAGGAATTCCGGAAATTCACCCCTCCGTTTTTCCGCCAAAATTACTACGGTCATCGTTGAATCGGTAAAGCTATCCATCGGAAGCTGTAGTATTTTCCATCCGCATTCATATGTGACACAATTGTGCCTTTTCTCGAAGTAATGAATGGGAAAGAGACATCTTTGCAAACGAAAAAAATGCATACTATGGCTAAATGGCACCGTAAACGATAGGAGTCAAGGTAATGGTTTGAGGGCCCTTCGAAAAATGCTATCATTCACCTTTTTAGTGTCGACGATATTCTTGTTTTTGCCATTTAAATATTTTGCCAACGAACAGACGGAAATTAACAGTTACGATAAATCTTAACGCCATCAACATTCATAAGGATGGTATGGAAATCATGTATTTGAAAAATATACTAGCATTAACGAATCACTGTCAAACCCTAGGGAAGTTAGGGATGATAACCTATTGTCTTTCAAAAGCTCCCTTTAAGTAAGCTGTTACTATTTCCCTTCAGATTGGATGAAATATTAGAGAGCATATTGAACCCAGGGATGTAAAAAGGTCCTTAGGCAGAGTATGCAAACGGTATTGTCCTAATCTGCGACACTTCTTAAGTAACACAGAACACTAGACAGAGTAAGTTTTAGGTCGTCAAGTTCATAAACTTGAATATGCAAACATTATCTGACGTTGTGAATTGAACAAGAATTTGTGTGAGCTGGTACGTTGATAGTGGGCCGATAAAAACGTCAAGAAATTCATTTATTGTAAGGGGTGGGTCATCACTTCTTGAATGTCTAAGAAGAGCATAAATTGCATAACTGAAGGTCGACTGATGCTTATCGATTTGAGTAATTTATGGCGTCGGGATGATATTAATCTTACACTGAACGGTCGAATGCAGAGCGAACTTATACAATCAACACACTTATATGACTACAAAATCGGGACAATCTGTGCGTTGAGTGAATCCTTGACCACTGACACCTGCAAATTGTCAGCGAAGCGTGGCCAGACCATTGTACCTCATACCATGGGGATTACTGGGGTTCCTTTATGCTAGGCCAGCTACACCAAATACTGAAACCATTAACGCAATGAACATTCTGGTGATTCCGAAACGGCTCACGTATGCGTGGTCGTGTTCAGCTTGCTCGCGATGGACTGAACTGGAAATAACAACCGGGTGGAAAGTGGATGGTCCTTATTCGAGGCATAGAAGTTTTGAATTTAAGATTCATTTTGGTAAACCTTTCTCGATGTTTCGGCTGGAGTCCAAAAGTCCACTAACACCCTTCGTTGACCAAAATCGCAGTCAGTAGCAATCGCGTCATCAGTTAACGTGTTTATCAACTATATCAATATTTCATCCCATTTGGCGTAGCAACACTGTGCTTTAATCCCCCAGTTACACCACTGATGTTGACCGTTAGGAGCCAGGTCAATGACGGCCACACCTGAAGTTGAATGGACTAAGACGATTGAATGACGGTAACTGAAGATGTAACCATTTCGTGGTGCCTACGTTCAAAACTACATTTAGTGATCGGTTTCCGTCTTCTTGGATTAAAACGGAGACCAAAGTTGAATGAGATTTTGACTGGCTCGTGCAAATCGTGTTGTTGTGTCCAGGACCGTCATGAGGAGATACATGATAGGCCATTATCTTATCAAGGCCCGTTTTCCCAGTACGCCTAACACAGAGTATTACTTAATGGTTAAATCACATGCAGATCAAAGAAAAACCTTGAAAAATAAAATCTCCAAGAAAGAAGTGAGTGGCATATAATCACAAATGGAACGTTGGGCTCAGACGACCATTCTGGACAGATTTTTCGCGCAGACCCAATGGTGTAGTAACTTCAGTAAGTGCCGACCATATGCGTCGGTGGTCGTGTTCTGGGGTCTACAATATCCCTGGTAGAGCAACCACATTCCGCACTGCTCAAGTGACCGGAGTTGAGTTATACAAACGAGAAACTTGGATTTCAGCATTTATACTCTGCCAACTGACTACTGGTCATGACCAAGCTGGGTGAGCTCTAGAATGCAGATATAACAGCCATCCAGAGATGGTGACTAGGCATTGAAACGTTACTCAAGCGGGCTGTAAGCGAGTAAAAATGTGACTCGATTACTGTGGACAAACAAGGTACCGACCGTGCTTGTTACTTAACCCAAAAGGAATAAGGACTCTAGCACTAGTCTAAGTATGATTTACAACTGAAGAGTGGTATGTTGACATGAAGTCGATGAGAAAAATTCGTCTTAACTGTTATAGATTGAGTAGGTAAATCATCAAATATGTGGATCGCTGAACGTCACAAAGAATAGTGTTTTCAGAAATAATAATGTATCATTTCTAAAGACTGAACTAGAATGTGAACCAGCGACAACAGGTGATTTCTCGGATCGACTACAAAATCAAGCCGACAATTTAGAACGCATACATCTGGATACAAAGGCATGCCGGTTTCCATTTGATTTACAGAACACACATGTGCAGCCAGAGGACGACAGACTGCTACTGCCTTGGTCGGGTTTCACGAACGATCAAGCTGAAATGTACTGATTTAGGCGCATGGCAAAATAAATTGTTGGTACAAACGATGGCCTCGACCGACGTGGTTTGAAATGATATAGAGTAACAGGCTGAAGTCAAAATGCAATCGGGAAAATTAATGAGGGTTGCAGAATTAAGATGAGGTGAACAGCTGAGCTGTGGGGTCAGTAATGAGAATGTGATGATTATGAGCTAGACAATGCTTCACCATGTTCAATCTATCAAATCAAAATACCACGGCTAGTTTTAGACTTTTACAGTAAGAGACAGTCAGAATTAAATCTTTAGTTGATGACCTATGTGCAAACAAACCAACCGTGGGTTTAGAAATCAAAGCAATCAACCTCAAATGTTTGAGACCTGTTCGGTACATCGTTGAGGATACAAATCAAGATTGAATTCAGACCTATTTAGTGCATACGTACACACTGACAGACCATTTCTGGTGGATGTATATATGTGGATTCTGAAACGGTTTGTTAATGTGATGTAAATGTGAATATTGACAATGAGCAATCAGTTACATGAGTCAAAGGATTGTACGTGATCGGTGTTGCTTTTGTGAACACAAGCGAGTCAATTCCGATCCCTGAATTACAAATCGGCAGTAACTTCTGACTGTCAATGGATGTGCATATCCGATGGACTAAATTAAATGCATGAGTACATTCTGATGAAAAATTTTGATCTTCCTTCTGTCTGTCAGTGTTCCAGGTTAACAACTTTTGAAGCAACAAGTCACATTCCTTGAGCAAATGCACCAACGACGGAAAAGCACAAAGATCGAAAGAGATTGTAAACTTACGGAACGTCGAACACTGTAGAAGATCCAGAAAATCTCCGAAATGTAGTAGGCCATTTCTATCATGTAATACCAATAGATTTCTGGAGGTAATTCCTGGAAAATAAAGCAGGGTGAGCCACTACTTATCTGAAAACTAGAGAACACGAACCAAATCATGCGAACTTTCTAAGACAATCAAAATTGAATCTTCGAAGGGGAAACTGTAGTTTTACTTAATATCTTCTCCCTGATGGTTAAGAGAAGAAAATAAGCATATCGAAGAAAAACGTTCAGATCATCATCATAGACAGCAATACATCAGTGGTTCACACTGATGCTTAACTGCCACACAACCACGAAGAAGAAGAAAACCCTATATAGAAAAGAAGAAAAAAGAAGAAGGGACGGGAAGGGACCTAACTACTAAAAATAGCTACGTCTATATTCAAACATTCATCAAGGTGCCTACACCTTGCAAACAAACAACCGAGCTGTAAGTGAAAGTAAGGCGTCATCAGCAAGACAGCTTCCTTACGGCTTTCACTGCCCCGCATCATTAAGTGCACTCACTTCACAGACAACTCGGCCAAACAACGACAACATTCACGCCACTGAGCTCGATTAGCCGCCATCTCACCTAACGTCTCAAGCCACCGACTCTGTGAGTCGCGAGGGCCCCAGCCCGGGAGACGAACCCGACCTACAGTGACCAACCCCTTCGTGAACGATTTCATTTGTCTACGCCAGGTCATCATCTGTCTGTTTGAATCATTCAATAGGCAACTTCTGAAATGTCGAAGTGACACCAAAACAGTGCCCGGTGTGTTTTTTAAGTAAATACTTCCGGACATTGAACTGCCCAAACCTATATCCAGCCCGGAGTCAAACCTTGTCTAATCTTATACACGTACGTGTGTATACGTCGAATACATACATGGATAATTGCCTAAACAATGGGTCACTAGCAGTTCAATGCTATTCGTACGTCAGATGGGATAGACAAGATGAATCACTAGATCAGACGAAACTCCTTTCTTATTTCGAGTGGCCATCTACATCATTGACTGGAGACGCTTTCACACATGCGTCGTAGTTAACGGCATGCCAACATTCGTGAAGTCACTGACTAGTTCACTTCGAGGGTTCATTGTAACTTTCATCTCAAGCGTCGCTTATTGTAATGTAGCTCGTTAAAGCCCAGCTACAACGACGTCTGGTTGGCACTCACACGGTAGCGACTTCAAGCCAAGGTTGGCGTGAAGGTTACCGTTTATGTCTGAACACCTTGACAGTAACCAATCTGCATGCTGCCTTTTGCGTAACACAACAGCGAACGTTTTGCGATATAAAACGTATTTCAACTAACTTTTCTGAGTTAGGAACAGATCTAACGGAAATTCAAATCACAATGCATGTGGTTGACGCTTAACCCTGTAGGCATACGTGGACACAATGGATTACTTAATCAAACAAGTAGTAAGTCGTTGTGGATTCAGATTCAGTTTGATCCGTTTTGATAACCTTATGTGGAGTGACATTAAACACAGTTAAGTGACTGCATTTTCAGCCAACACTATTACAGAAGACAGAACGGATACCTATTATATTTAGACATGGACCACACCGGTTACAACTCGAAAGGATGAGAGCTTCGACTGGTCACGCAAAAGATTGCAGGTTCGATTCCCATTCAGGCCACTCTACCTGATGAGTTCAAACAAGGACGAAACCGGTCGTGGAGTGTCGGTTTGAGGGTGAGCATCAAAAGCATTATAAACACCATTCCGAACTCTTATGATCACAGCCAGTATAAACTGACAATCTGAGGTAAACTGAGTGTAAAACAAGATATAACTCAATTCTAATTCCACTTTCACTTATATAAAGCTTATGAATAAAGTATCAATATTCTCTTTTTAAATCTGAAAGTCTGTATAGACAGTTTTGACCATGAGTGGAAACCGCTTCATCTTATGTAATATTGATACACTCTACAAACTTATCTGCCCTACTGACCCAAGATGCTCAGCTATCGACAAAACCATCAGCGAGCTACTGTTCATGATGAGTGCAGAAGGTTAGACCAATGAGCGGATTACCTTCAGGGCCAATTCAACTGGTCTCCTGTTTTTGTCGCGTCACCGCCAGTAACGGGCGGTAGATCTGGAATAACTTTCCAGAGCTGAGGTCCGCCACGTCATTTCGGTTCTCGAAATAAATCAGGCTGTTGGTCTAGGTAACCTCGTGCCTCTCCTTCGCAAATGTGGTGTGCAGTAGTTGAGGCTTTGACTCAGCTGTTTCAAATACTGACCGAGAAAACTCCTCTGTGCTGGGGGCGCCTAGGTCGAAGTTTATATATCATAACTAGAGGTCCGGGCATCTGTCATACTTTCTTTCCCCATTCCAGTCTGAGAATCAGACAGCAGAAAAGAACAGACAGAATTTAGTCCTGGACGAGGTTTACTGGTCAAACTTTGCTTGTTAATCAAATACCGGAGCTAAGTCATACATTCTGATGGACCACAGTTGCCGTTGTTCTTGTAATGACCTGGAGATAACCTCGGTCTGCCAGCTGTACGATGTGTAAAGTTCTTCCCCAAATTCCAGTTCACATTACACATAGGATCTTTGTCTGCCGATCGCGTTTGTTCGGTTGCATGCTTGTTGGCCTATGCGCGCCAATGGCGCCACATACACTCTACCGGCTTACTCGCGCGCTCGGATCCTGAACCTCATTATCATTGATGTCTGCAATATGGACCTTTGACCAAATTAGCAAGCCAGAAATGGCGGCACTATGTAGACCTTTGTTTAGTTAAGGTGAAGCAAAATCGGTGGACTTCACAATCCGACGGGTTGTGAGAATACATCCGAGTAAACGCTAGCAATAATTCCCAGATTGCTCATTTAAGAAAGCCATGCAGCGTTTCAAAGTCGCCACCTTTTGTGATCAGACAAACATGAGAAATGGGTCTGGGTGAAAGCCTATTCAGCCTAATTCACGTGGAAACAAACCTAATGGGCCAGTGACTCAATTTTATGCATCGGCAAAACAGATCAAACAGTATCACAAAGACAACATAGTGTGTGAAAAAACGATATCTTCTGAAGGTGGTTGAAAGTCTAACTATTAAACGTCTCAACCACATCGGATACGTTTAAGAAGGTGGCTAAAAACCACCCGAACTTCCAGGAAGAACACATTTGAAGTACTTAGTCTGAAATCAAGAATGCAGTGAGAACGGAGTATTGGTAGGGTGTTGTTAAGGTATCGAATGTGAAATCTGTAATGATTGTTTGTAGTAAGGGCGCGATACTATGTTCGATCTTAGTGTGCTGGAGGAACTTGCTACTTGTTCAAAGAACCAGCAACTTCGTAAGCAAAGCGAAATGTAAGAGCTGTCCACGTGTGTGCCGATTACCAAGTCATGAACATCTGTTGTGCAACCTCCAGTCAGGTATTGAGTACAATTCCTGAAGATGACCCGAAAAGAGCCGAGGCGACTAAGCAAAGGCATGCAACCATGCAGAAGTGTTTAGTTGTAGATACAAGCAAAATCACAGCAAGTGAAAGCGCGGCAGATAGAATTCACAACATTGATCACACGGGTACACTGATACTAGCCTTGGATCGATCAGACTTACGGCAGTGGTCAGGCGAACTGGTCACGTGACTTAATGTTTTCCACTATAAAAAGCAACCCACTCTAACATGTAGCTATCACTGATTGCCTATACTTCACCCGTCTTAAGTCTTACATGTACGGACCCCGCCATAATTAACCACCCAAAATTAATACCACCTATATTGATGTGCACTTGACCACTGACCTATTATCTGCAGAATGATATACTGAAAATCAATTAAGAAAAAGTACGGACCGGGAAAGCAAATTGGTGTTGGAAGTTTGTCAATAACATCCTTTGCTGCCAGTGAATCATTGCAGACTAAGACGAAACCGTGTCACTGATGTCAATGATACACCGGGAGTTTAAAGGTGGGTTACTACGGAGAACTATCACATCTACATCGGAAGTAAATTAGGGTGCTTCCAATATGCCGTTAACCACAGTGAGGAGATGGAGTAATCTTAATGAACATCACCTGGGGTGCCGAAAGATGGTGGTGATTCACCGTGTATTACCACTTATCCTGAAGTGTGATGGTAAAGTGTTTTTAGTATGCTATGACGTCCAGCTGCAAGCACGAGAAGATCCGAGAGTGCTGACATGGTGATTGAGTCAAAAAGCTCCATAACTAGTCCAAAACACAATGATCACCTGTTGTCTACATGAGTGTCTGTGTTCTTGCAACTCATGGAGTACAAAACTGACCAATGCAGATAGTGTCGGGTTAACATCGACCTTTTCATTCTGCATTTGTTCATCACACGTTTTAGTCGACCTACATGGATTAGCAGGAACCAATGTTTTTGAACCGATCGCAACGAGGACTCACTTTTTGGTATTAGATACGAAATGGGAAACCTCCCCGAAGACAGAAGAGGTTGTTTGAGTTCTATTCCCATAAACTGACTTTCTCGTATCGGGAACCCTTAAAAAGGCTACCTCTTAAGGAAGGCCAGGCGAAGTTCAACCGGCATGGGGGTTTGTGGCGTGGTTCATAAAATATCAAGAGGTGGTGGGCGACAAGCTCAGTTCAACTAATCAATTGCTTCACGTTACTGTTTGGTGGCACACAGACCTCGGGTTCACAAGGAACCGATGAAACCAGAAATGAGAATGACCATGTCGAGCACATAAATGAAAAGGCATGCTTTTTCATAGCAAAACTTTATTTTGTAACGTTCACTATGCTAGCCATCGCCGCAATGTCATGAAATATTTGTTTAGGTCAACACAACTAGAAATTGTAGTGTGAATTAATCTTTCATAATTTTCTAACACGCCAAACCTGCAAGTGGGAATGCATTGGTGATGAAGACAGATTCTGGATTATCTTACGGTTATAAAAGAAGCAATCCTAGTTTGACGAAAGTAGACGGATACTAAAAACGACCATATGGTTTCTCTACGGAATCTACCTGCAGCACTATATTTCCGAAAACCTCTTCTATGTGTATGCATCTCTGAATAAAGGCTATCATCGATGCGTTGCCACTGATGGTGACGCGTGTTTGTAGGCATGTTTGGAATGAGGTCCGACAGCAGTTAATCGGGATCAGTGGCGCGAATTTTACCGTTGCCCGAGATCTACCGCACATCTGCGGGAAAACAAGCTCTGGTCTGGGAAAAGCTAATCCGACCTAAAGTGGCTATAGCCACTGGGGTTATAACCCCGTGGTGAATGATTTCATTTATTTACGCCAGGTCATCCATTTTTCGCCCCTCATTCAAAACCAATCGACCGCAGCATCAGCAAAGAGTCCTCCATGTGACAAACTATCACCAAGGATTCCTAGTAACAGGTTTAGCTGTCTATGTTTGTGCAAAAGGAAAGATTGGACAAAGTAACTAACTTGGTGACCACTACCAGGTACGGTTAACTTTGGACATCCAAATGTCACATTACAAAAAAATAACAGTTCAACTACGGAAGTTAGTTGGTTAAATTAACACCATTCTGTCGGATTAAAATTGGAATACGCTTGTCGGGTAGAATATAAAACTTACAAATTTCGGATAACCAATGAGCGTTTGTCTAACATCGTACAAATAACTTTTCTAAAATCAATAGTAAGCAAATAGTAGGTAGCATTACGTCATGGAGGGAATACAATCCATAAACAAACATGGTAGTATAGAAGCAAAATTTCCATCTAAAGTATTGTATTAGTTCGCAGTTATGGAGTAGATAACCCACCCCGATTCCGAAAATTTCGTGATGACTGGCTTCTTCTTCAGATTACGCTTTCTGTGAAACCAAAATTCAATTGCCTTTACATCCATTTTCAATACCTCAGAAGAGCTCTAGCTGGTCGTGACAGCCAATCCTATACAAGTCTCACCTCGATAGTTTGTTTTGTAGGTCTTCTATTAGCAGAAAATACTGATTCCAACAGTGGTATTGAGGGAATTTTGTTCCTCGATGGCATTTTCAAGCCACAATATAAGCCCACGGGCGTGAAGAAAAAACTTTGAGAAGCAGACATTTCGGCCAACAATAATTTGCACTCACCTGGTCAGAAGGACTCGTAATAAAGAAAGAAATATGGCGACCAGAAGGCAACACTTGACGTTTGATGAAGAATGTACATTTTGTCTTATTTCTCCTACGTCCTTCCAACTTACATTCGCGGGGAGCCAAAACCATTCCGACCAAAGTATATCATTGGCATAATCCATTAAGTATGGGAAATTATACTCCCGTGTCATAATTTTGGTTCAAAATACAATAATCAGCGGATGTTAGAGCCGCGCAAACGCATGCGGAGCTCCCGAGTCCTTCAGAATAATACAACCAACGCGGGTTTGTTGTCATGACAGTCAATCGGTCCAATCAATTCGACAGACAAAACCATAATTTTAAAATGCAACACGCCACGAAAAGTAAAATTGCAGACTGTTACGCGATTTCATATTTATTCATTCCAACTTGTGGGGGATTGCTTTTAATATATTTATTTTAGGTTGGCGCGGGTGACTCGAAATTATGCTCAAATTCTTCTCGCTGTCATTGTCTATTCATATTTTTGTCTAGTTGGTGCCCTGTGCATCAAAAGATTACATACGATTACTGTTATTCGTTATCGAATAACATACTAATTTCGTTACGTATTAAATTAATTGGGTCACAGTATCTGTATCTGTTTTATATTTTACTTTTGGTGCTGTGAGCATCAAAAGTTATGCAATCATAGTCACCTTTGAGCGTATCAATTTAGCGGATTATTATCTGAGTAGATATGCATTCTCAGACGTGCATACATTGGTACCACACTAAGTGCACCGGCCTCAAGGAGGACCAGTACACTCTGCTGGCTTCTTCAAAAAAGCCATTTATCTGCATGAGCTGCCCTTTTTTTGAAGGCTGCATTTCGTCCGGGGCTGTATCCGTCCCGTTGCCGACCAACCTCAATGAGCAGAAAGCAAGACACTTTTAAGTGTAGTTGCAAGACGTCTAAAAATGTCAATGCACTGCACATGGCTACGGTTGAAAGAACTCTGGTTGAAACACAGACAGCGGAAGCACTCTCAGCTCGATAGAACAAGGTCACGCATCAAGGCTGACCCCAAACTTCAAGCCAAAGTTAAAGTCCTCATTCCTGTTCTCAAGAGGGGACCAGTGCCCCCGAATGGATCAACCCACGTGCCCACACCCACATCAGAGGCGGCCGCCCCCATCCCCTTGGATGACCAGTCGTTTTGGAGCTGCACAGATCTGACACCAGTGCCTCCCACAGACGCTACGGGTCAACAGTCTTGCTTTAAACCCCAACCACCCAGTCTCCAAAACGTCCCATTAAGAATTATTTTATTCCTAAGCTTTACAACCCAATGAGTCTGCTTGGGTCACCTCCTGCATCCAGACAGGCTCATACTTGGCTCATTCCAGCCGCATTTTCTCTGCCGGATCACGGTCATTTCGTCCTAAGTTCTCTTCTAACCTAAAATCCCACCCAAATTTTCGAGGATGCAAAACTGCAAACCACCCTCCAGTAATTCAGAAAGCGAAGGCGGTCCAAAAGCCATCGACCTTGAGCCAACAGAAACGGACGAAGCGTCCCACAGAGACGCTCACATATGCTCAGGCTGTGATGAAACGGCCGGTACCCTCCAAGAAGGCTCAGGAAACTTCGATCTTGTCTACACACTCCTCCTCGCTACTAGGACTGATTTCTCAAGCTCTTCCTCGCGCTCTGTCGTCTCTTTTTGTACCCAGCCAAATGAGGAGGTAGCTCTCAAGTGTGTGTACACTAATTGTCTGAGCCTTTTAAACAAACTACCAGAAATCAGACAGTTGGTCCACGACACTTGCCCTCATATTCTTGCTTTAACAGAGACCTGGCTTTCCGCTGACATCAGTGATAACGAACTGCATGTTCCTGGGTACTCGTTGTATCGAACAGACTCCTCCCGTGGACGCATGGGAGGCTGTGCTGTCTTTCTGAGCCAGAAGCTCCCGGTGCCAACTGTCATAGGGGAATTTACCTCTCCAGAGAAATGCGACGGACTGTGGTTCAAACTCCATCTTCATAATCGTGACACGCTCCTTGTCGGTGTTATTTACCGATCGCCGTCGTGCAGCGCATCCGACGACGAGGCCATTCTTGCCGCCCTAGACCGTCTCTCGTCTACACAGCGTTTCTCCCATCTTCTCATTATGGGTGACTTCAATGCACCCAACTGAACTATAATACTGATTCTCCTGTAGATTCTGACCTGCAAATTTTCGAAATCCCTGACATTGTTGATCCATGAGAAAGCCTGGACACAGCATGTCGAACTACCTACACGGCACCGTCCAGGACAGATACCCTCATTGCTTGATCTGGTTATCACAAATGAAGCTCATCTGGTAGATAGAGTGGTCATCAAACCACCGATGGAAAGTAGCGTCCACGTGTTACTAGCTTTCAACTCCATTTTTTACTGGTTGCAAAATGCCGTAACAAACACCGCTCAGAAACTTCAAGAAGACTGACTTTGACGCACTAAAGACATTCTTAAGTACATTCAATCTTGTGTCTGACTCAGTGAACTCGAACTACCTTTCTTTTAAAGCCGCCATTCACGAAGCTGATGAGGCATTTATTCCTCGTAAACTATGGAAGTTCTCCTCTCGCTCACCGCTTCCGCGGAACATACGTCGTCTTCTTGACCTACGTTCCCGTCTATTCTCTAAGCAGAAGCTAACGGGCAAGCCGGAGGATCTAAACGCCTTCCGCTCTGTACGAAACAGGTGCAAGCGGGAAATCCGTCAACACACCCAACGGGTACAGTCAAAGATCCTACTAGTAGCCCGCGAGAATAAGAATTTTCTCTTCAAGTACATGCGCCGCCAGAGAAAAACTAAGCCCTCGGCGCTTTCGCTGCGGCTTCCCGACGGGGAAACCTCCTCCAACCCCCAGGTGGTTGCTGAGACGTTCAGAGAATACTATTCAGCAGTTTACAATGTGGTCCCGCCAAACTGGCATCCGATTCTCCCGCGGAGAAATTTCCAATGCCCACTCCTAACAGCTGAATTCTCTGTGCTCGACGTTCAGGATCTCTTGCTTAAGATCAATCCTTATAGTGCAATGGGACCAGACGGGATCCATCCTCGGATCCTCAAAGAAGCGGCCCTTGGTTTGGCGATGCCCCTCCATGGTCTGTTTAAACAGACACTTCGGACCAGCACTCTTCCGGAGGCATGGAAAGAGGCCATTGTCACACCTATATATCGTCACTCCCCTGCTAGTTATCGGCCGATCAGCCTCACCAGCATCCCATGCAAGGTAATGGAGCGTCTGTTAAAACGCGCCATCCTTAGCATTTCTTCTCCAATAACCTTTCTCCTCTACCCAGCATGGCTTTCTTCCCGACCGGTCATGCATAACCAATATGCTAATCTTTATGGATAGCCTGACAGACGCCAAAGACAATGGCCATATCTCGGATGCTATCTTCTTCGACTTTGCCAAAGCTTTGACCGTGTCCCACACGGTCCTCTTGTACATAAACTAGAGGCTTATGGCATCCAAGGTGAGGTTCTCCGCTGGATTGCATCCTTTCTTGGCAACAGGACTTTCAGAGTAAAAACCGGATCGGACCTTTCTTCTCCGATCTCCGCTGGAGTTCCTCAAGGATCCGTACTCGGTCCGCTGTTGTTTCTAATATACATCAATGACCTTCCTGACCTTATTTCTAGCAACGCCTCCTTTATGCTGATGATTAAAAATCTGGAATGCTTGTGATCCCAGTGCATTACAGATTGACCTTGACCGTATTAAGTGCTGGTCAGATGACTGGAGTCTCCCTCTAAACGACAGCGGATGTGTACATATGTCGCTCAACGGAAACTTCCGGGACCTATTCGTGATACATGGTGCACGAAATGTAATAGATATCACGAAAGTAGACCTCAAAAAAGACCTAGGGATTTGGTTGTCGACCGGTTTATCCTTTTCTTATCACTGCCATTTGGCCGCTGAAAGGGATTTAGGACTCTTGGGATGATAAAAAAAGCCTTTTCCCCGCATAGACAGGCATGCCTTTCAGTCGCTCTACGGGGTCTACATACGACCACTGCTTGAGTATGCTAATCAAGTCGTATACACCGGCTTGAAGAAAGGACATACTCACCATCGAACGTGTCCAGCGAGTAGCCACTAAAATGGTCACTGGCTTGCGGCATTTCTCCTACGAGTCTCGTCTTGAAATTCTTGATCTTTACCCACTTGAGTTTCGAAGACTCCGCGGTGACTTAATCCTTACGCACTTTTTTAGCGCAGGATTCGTGCAGCAATTCTTTACCCCAGTAGTTGATAACAGTCGAAGGGGTCACGACAAGAAGCTCCATAAGCTTCGACCCCGAACCTTCCTTAGGCAACAGTTCTACTCTTACAGGGTTATCAACCACTGGAACGACCTTCCATTAGAGGTTGTTAGCTGCTCTTCTAGGGACCGTTTCAAAGTGTTATTAGATTCTCACTTACTTAAAAAGTTGTTAGATTAGTATTTTGTTCTTTTCTATTGGATTGGTATTCCCTGTAACCCTCAGGAGCGGTGCTACACCCAGTTTTCAATGACTGCCTTTCAGGTCAACAGAAAACCGCTGACATCGAAACGGACAAACTGACTGGATCCGGGTGAATTGGGTCCCCAACCTCGAACCCGTGAACAAATCGCTGAGAATCTATCAAGTGGTGGCGCTAAATCTGTTTCGGGGTTCTCGTGCACACATGTTGTTAAGATTTTACTGTCAATTCTGACCTTAAATTTTCAGTGGACTTCACGGCGCCTGATCGATGCCATCCGCGAAATTACTCGGCTGCACTTCCTGCTTATCTCATGGTGTTCCTTGAACGCTTTCTTCAGTTTGCAAAATTTCGCATAGGCACACTGTTTTTATGGGACGTACCAGCAATTTCAGTCAAGAAACATCCCTGTGTGCACGCATTGGAGGCAAAACTTGATTTGTTCACTGCTTTTTGATCGGTCGTAGCTAGCAGTATCGATTGTTGATGACTTAATACGCAGGCTCACCTTTGTATCCTGCGATGAAGCTAACCACACCTTGAACGACACCGCACATTTCAGTCGTTCCGTAGCCGATGATTACTTTAGTGACCTCCCAGTAAGTATGGTGGATGTAACCGTCGATGGGTCACATTATTTGCCACTGCACTGATATGTATTCTACCGTTTTCTTGGACCGTATTTCATCCTCTGCTAACTTTTTCCCGGTAACGTTACTTATCAATTCCACTGTGATATAGTTTGCTAGGCCACGAACAGGAATAAAAATTAACTAACGGGCACATGTTCTGGATAACTTGAAGGTAAATACAGAGGACATTCATTCAGCTAAGACGAATGGGGAAACAGATTATTGAAGAAACTGTATGCTTCCTCTGGGGTTTCACAGGATGTTTGCAAATCCAGAGACGAAACGAGGTACGAAACGATCCTGGTACGAAAGAAGGACCTTGGTCAGGGCGAGTCCTCAGTGAAAGGAGACCGCCGCAAAGAAGTTGGATAGGAGCATAGGCAGATAGCTGACAAACGAGTCGACGCCATGAGGAGATAGTGTGGCGCAAAAATCGATAATCAACGTCAAACAGTCACAAGCGTGTCATCACGGAAGGCCACTGTAGAATTTGTTGAAGTCTGTTGCATAATCTTTAAGATTGCTATGCTTCGTTTGAGTAATATTGGAAAGTGACCTATTGTTTTATTGTCTACCCCGCAGTAACCACCTGTATCATTGCGACAAAAACTGCAACCGTTTCGCTCACCCTTGATCAGTATGAAATCTGTAAATTTCTAACTGCCAAAATTAGACATTCTCGGCAATTATCCGTTTCGAGGGATTCGGCTTGAAGGTCGTTCAAAAGGGAAAACGGTCATTTTGGCGCGAATCCTCGTTTTTAAATATTTTTGAAAATTTTAAAATCGGAATTTCAGGCAAAGTACTTACAGTGCATCAATTTTAAATAAACAGCGGTACTGGAAATATTGAAATACATCGATTAAGTGCCAAAAGTACTGGTTTGGTGATAAAAATTGCGGGCAAAGCAACCACAGTACATCAATCATAAATATGCAACGTTAATGATAAAATTGAAATACATCAAATAAGTACTGGTTTGTTGATGAATATCTTCCCCACCGTTTTTGCAAAAATGGCCCGTTATTGGTGTCGTGTAATTTTTTCAGGTCTTATAAATACGCTCGTTGAAGTTTTCGAGATGATCCACATCATTCTGAAACTTGATATTGCTCCATTTTGCGGCGTTTTGAAGATATGGTCGAAATGGAAATATACGACCATACAATGTTGGCATTGCATTTCAACAAGAACACTAACACATTTGATAGTGAAACATGTATGACAACGTTTCCAGCTTCCTTGTCTATACGATATTTGTACTATTCCTCCTTGTTTGCAAGATTTCAGGTAGATACTGGTCGACGAAAAGTTGCTCTTAGAAATGGTTGGAAATGACGCTATCATATGGTTGTTTTCATCTTCGGTGTATATGGAGCGGCGTAAGAAAAGGCATCATGTCCCACTCTATCACTGGAATCTTCAGAAGTAAATTCTATTCACTCTACTGCATTGTTTCCAACTAGATTGAGGTCGCGTGTCGTTCATACGAAACAGCATACGAAAACGGATGAATACAAGCTATCTACCGATCACTGGGAGGTATACCTCTCAGCCAGTCACAACTTGATGGTTAGAACGCCAGTATCTATCGCGGTGCAGAAAAATACTCCGATCAATATGACAATCAACGGACTCAAAAATGATGATTACCATGTACCACAGACGCTTCAAATACAAGTTTCTCATCACTTCCCGCATGTGTTTGTTCTCCATGTTGTTCATGGCAAACGTCATTCGGAGGAGAAGCTACTAGTGTGAACGCATACTGCATTCTCAGACGCTGTTCACAGTCTAAGTCAATCGGGCGGAGCAGCTGCTAGTGTAATTGCACACTGCATCCTCAAGCGTCATTCATAGTTAAAGTGATTCAGGTTGGAACACCAACTTATGTGAACGCCTACTGAATTCTTAGATGTTATTCGTAGCCTAAGTCAATCGGGTGGAGCGGCTACTAGTATGAGTGCATACTGTGTTCTCAGGCATTATTCGTGGCTGTAGTGAGTCGAGTTGAAACAGCTACTGGTGTAATTGCATACTGCATTCTCAGACGTTGTTCATAGCCTAAGTCAATCGGATGGAGCAGCTACTGGTGTGAATGCATACTGCATTCTCAGACGTTGTTCATAGCCTAAGTCAATCGGATGGAGCAGCTACTGGTGTGAATGCATACTGCATTCTCAGACGTTATTCGTAGCTGTAGTGAGTCGGGTTGAAGCAGCCGCTAGTGTGAGCATTTTGTCAGTGTTTCATCGACTTTTTCCTTACATTAAAATATAAGAATGACTGATTACTGTATAGTCAATCCAACGGCATCTTTATTGGCGCTCTCTCCTGCAAGTTCAGAAGTCACATGTGGTTATGAACGAACCTGATAGCTGCTGGTCAATGTTTACGCCTACCGCAGACTTCACTGACGGCTGCCAGTACGACAGCTGATTTTTAACCTCGCCGACACTAAGTGTGTAGAACTTGCATTCAACACCCGCGTGGCCAATCAGCAATGTCTCTGAAAGTGAATATAACTGCAACACAGATGAAGGGTGAGTGATCTGTTGATCATTGTTTTGACTCTTCGCACTATTGCAGACAACGTATCCAGTGAACTTGACAATCAGAACTCTGTTTCTCACAACTAATTGTGCGATATTGTCACCAACTCCAGAAGCATATCTTTATGTTCTGCCACGTTCCACCATGTTAACATCCGAATGTTAGGCCACCAATTATCACTCCCGGTGTTCTACGACTGACTGACAACGGGTCTTTAACGAGGTTTGATTTGAATGCCATATGGAATGAGGATATGTGCAACGTCATCCCGAAGTTTACGGTTTACGTTTACCTACGTTTTCCCAATGTTGCCACAGACCTCTCATTTTGTTGTGAGCAATATCGCCTTTCATATCCCACCTCATTTCTTGCGATGACTGTTAACATCACTCCTTGTACCATTGCAGCCAGGACTTGCCAAAAGAACGTGTCACTGAGACCCTGTTACTAACAACAGTTGGTCAATATTTTCACCAACGTCAGACTTCAGCGAGACTTGTCTGTACGTTTTCTTATTTGTCATCTTGTGTTTGTTTAGCTTCTAGACAACCAAGTTTTGCTGCAGATGTTCCGGGATTGTCTAAACACTCATCGCCATCGTATATTGATATGTTAGTCATCTCGGATTATGAGGACTGCGGACTCACCAAAAGGTATAACTGTTTCACGTTATTTCTTATCTATCGTTCAGAACACATCTTCGTTCGCGTGGCGTGCAGACGAAGATACCCAAAAGAAGCATGGCAACACAGGCAACATACAAATCACAGTGGAAACTGGCAGACTTGCTTGCGAGTAGTACTGCAAGTACGTCACCTGCGCCGTCCTTTGAGGAATGGTGCAACAAGCCCCACAGTCATAACATCGTGAGTGTTTTGGACGGAAGAATCCTAGAGTACCTCGACTATTGATACGCTATACACGCAAAAGCGTTAATCACAGTATAAATAATATATATTACAGTTTCAGCCTATAGCCAGTATAAGAACTTGGCAGTTCGCCAAGTACCACTTTAAAGTCATAGGCGGGAAGCGGACCCCCGAAAACAATCGTCAAACTGTTCCCCACCATACATCAAACAGGGGAGCTGTATATAGTAAAATGTATTTGGATTCATTACCAGACATTGCTGATTCCGATTTATTCACGACGAACGAAATCACTAGCACGCTCGCTGACATTGACCATAGAACATGTTGAGATATGGCAGTATGGCGTTCACACACTTAGTAGATTCTCCTGCGAATGACGTTTGACCTGAACAAATCTGGAAGAACCAACATCATGCGGAGGCATGAGGAGAACTTGAATTAACGTTTGTGGGCACATGTAGTCATCCACTTTTAGTTCCGAATTGTTCATAATTAGGCATGGAGTATTTTTCTGCACCGCGATACGGTACTCCGGCGTTCTAACATAGCTGTGCCCGGCTGAAAGTCTTAGTACCTCCCGATTGTAGATAGCTTGTATTCATCCGTTTTCGTATGCTGTTTCGCATGAACGACACACTATCTCAATCTAGTTGGAAACAATGCAGTGGAGTGAATAGAATTCACTTCTGAAGATTCACAATGATAGAGAGTGGGACATGATGTTTTTTCTTACGCGTTTCACGTACGCGGAGACTGAAACATGCCTAAGTTTTTACAACAAAATACAACATCAACACATCATCACAGTCTAAGCGGTGACGACAGGTTCCCCCAAGATACCACTCTGATAAACAGAGGCTCTCAGTACACAATTTGAGCTATATAACACATGGGGAAGGACCAAGTTCGTAACGCCCATCTAGCTTAAACGTCCTGTTGGTTGGAAGCACATTAGGATAATGGAATGAATAGTTCATAAGGTGGTGGTCGTTAACTACCGGTGTGCTGATTGAATCCGTTATTTAGATTATGTAAGTTAGTCTTCGGTTCACATCTTTTTCAGCGGTCTAACCAACCTCAAAAGACTCAGACGTGAGTTAACGGGGGAATTCGGTTTACCCAATGTTAAACGATAGTCTTCAGGAGTTGTCTCTCCATTGCACCAAGTCCAAGTGATCTAAAACTGAACGAAAGGTGAAATACCTGTGCCAGGCAGAAAAACAAGCTCACCGTGTTGACTAACTGCTCGGCATAAACAGTCCGTTGGAGATCTGATACCTTCCCACTTTTTGATTACTGCTGCGAGCTGGGCGTACTAAGATCACGCTTGAAAGAACTTGAAAAACGTGTTAGTGTATACAGAAAAAATATGATATTAAATAACGGTAACAGGACAGTTGTGATAAGTGAGCATTTTATATGTAGAAAACGCTAACGTACTCAGCAAACCTTACAGGCTTTCGCACTCGTCTACCATGTCGGTCGTGTAGTACAGGAGAAGGAGTAGGGCTGCAATCAGGTGTGATTGACATATGTTCGGAATGGCAGGACACCGGCTAATCTTCTTCAATAAACTTAGGTTTAATTCGATCAGTTGAAACGATCTCACGCTTGCCATCACGCTCGACGGTGAAAGACTTTTCGCTTCGTTGTACCACGCGAAAAGGGCCTGTATACGGCGGCTGCAGAGGCTTGCGGGAGAAGTCTGTCCGTAGGAAAACGTGATAGCAGGAAGGAAGTTTATTATGCACGGGTGACGACCGCTCTCATGGTTGAACTGGACGTAGCCGTCGCATGTGATTCGCCAAGCGTGCTACATACCTTCCGTAATCGACAGGTTTGGTTGCCGAAGGAGACACCAATTCGTTGGGCAAACGCAGGGTGCAACCATAGACGAGTTGAGACGGTGTGGCTTTTAAGTCCTTGAATGCTAGTCGTAGACCTTGATTTTTCAGTTGTCGTAGTTAGGAAAAATATTTTTCCGAAAAAAACCGCTGAATGAGCTTGGTATCTGGTGCAGAAATTGAAATCACCGAAATCTGCGTCACGACCTCAATGTGTACACCCTCAGGAGTGGTGCTACGCCCCGTTTTCAATGATTACTTTTCACGGTAGGAGAAAACCGTTGACATCGAAACGGACAAACTGACTGTATCCGGGTGAATTGGATCTCCAACCTCGAACCCCTGAACAAATTGCTGAGAATCTATCAAGTGGTGGCGCTAAATCTGTTTCGGGGTTCTCGTGCACACATGTTGTTAAGATTTTACTGTCAATTCTGACCTTAAATTTTCAGTGGACTTCACGGCGCCTGATCGATGCCATCCGCGAAATTACTCGGCTGCACTTCCTGCTTATCTCATGGTGTTCCTTGAACGCTTTCTTCAGTTTGCAAAATTTCGCATAGGCACACTGTTTTTATGGGACGTACCAGCAATTTCAGTCAAGAAACATCCCTGTGTGCACGCATTGGAGGCAAAACTTGATTTGTTCACTGCTTTTTGATCGGTCGTAGCTAGCAGTATCGATTGTTGATGACTTAATACGCAGGCTCACCTTTGTATCCTGCGATGAAGCTAACCACACCTTGAACGACACCGCACATTTCAGTCGTTCCGTAGCCGATGATTACTTTAGTGACCTCCCAGTAAGTATGGTGGATGTAACCGTCGATGGGTCACATTATTTGCCACTGCACTGATATGTATTCTACCGTTTTCTTGGACCGTATTTCATCCTCTGCTAACTTTTTCCCGGTAACGTTACTTATCAATTCCACTGTGATATAGTTTGCTAGGCCACGAACAGGAATAAAAATTAACTAACGGGCACATGTTCTGGATAACTTGAAGGTAAATACAGAGGACATTCATTCAGCTAAGACGAATGGGGAAACAGATTATTGAAGAAACTGTATGCTTCCTCTGGGGTTTCACAGGATGTTTGCAAATCCAGAGACGAAACGAGGTACGAAACGATCCTGGTACGAAAGAAGGACCTTGGTCAGGGCGAGTCCTCAGTGAAAGGAGACCGCCGCAAAGAAGTTGGATAGGAGCATAGGCAGATAGCTGACAAACGAGTCGACGCCATGAGGAGATAGTGTGGCGCAAAAATCGATAATCAACGTCAAACAGTCACAAGCGTGTCATCACGGAAGGCCACTGTAGAATTTGTTGAAGTCTGTTGCATAATCTTTAAGATTGCTATGCTTCGTTTGAGTAATATTGGAAAGTGACCTATTGTTTTATTGTCTACCCCGCAGTAACCACCTGTATCATTGCGACAAAAACTGCAACCGTTTCGCTCACCCTTGATCAGTATGAAATCTGTAAATTTCTAACTGCCAAAATTAGACATTCTCCGGCAATTATCCGTTTCGAGGGATTCGGCTTGAAGGTCGTTCAAAAGGGAAAACGGTCATTTTGGCGCGAATCCTCGTTTTTAAATATTTTTGAAAATTTTAAAATCGGAATTTCAGGCAAAGTACTTACAGTGCATCAATTTTAAATAAACAGCGGTACTGGAAATATTGAAATACATCGATTAAGTGCCAAAAGTACTGGTTTGGTGATAAAAATTGCGGGCAAAGCAACCACAGTACATCAATCATAAATATGCAACGTTAATGATAAAATTGAAATACATCAAATAAGTACTGGTTTGTTGATGAATATCTTCCCCACCGTTTTTGCAAAAATGGCCCGTTATTGGTGTCGTGTAATTTTTTCAGGTCTTATAAATACGCTCGTTGAAGTTTTCGAGATGATCCACATCATTCTGAAACTTGATATTGCTCCATTTTGCGACGTTTTGAAGATATGGTCGAGATGGAAGTAAAAAACCATACAATGTTGGCGATGCACTTGAACAAGAACACTAACACATTTGATAGTTAAACATGTATGACAACGTTTCCAACTCCCTTGTCTATAAGATATTCATACTATTCCCTCTTGTTTGCAAGATTCCAGGTGGACACTGGTCGACAGAAAGTTGCACTTAGAAATGGTTGGAATGACGCTATCATATGGTTGTTTTCATCTTCGGTGTATGTGGAGCGGCGTAAGAAAAGGGTATCATGTCCCACTCTATCACTTGGAATCTTCAGAAGTAAATTCTATTCACTCTACTGCATTGTTTCCAACTAGATTGAGGTCGCGTGTCGTTCATACGAAACAGCATACGAAAACGGATGAATACAAGCTATCTACCGATCACTGGGAGGTATACTTCTCAGCCGGGCACAGCTTGATGGTTAGAACGCCAGTATCTATCGCGGTGCAGAAAAATACTCCGATCAATATGACAATCAACGGACTCAAAAATGATGATTACCATGTACCACAGACGCTTCAAATACAAGTTTCTCATCACTTCCCGCATGTGTTTGTTCTCCATGTTGTTCATGGCAAACGTCATTCGGAAGGAGAAGCTACTAGTGTGAAC
>LOND01000267.1:107032-124397 GCA_014220965.1 Paragonimus kellicotti
TAAATACCACATGGAGATTCATCCCAATCCAAGCAACCCGTCCGAATACGAACACGTACTACACGGGACATACCAGTTTGGGTTTTGATCAAACTTTTAAGCGTGGATTCATCAGGTGGCGAGTGAGCATGATGTTGAAAGGTCTCCTAACAGACTATGGCCAACATCATTTCGTCTCACATAACACCACTTACAGTAAGCTGTGGGATCTAGCTATCTGAATGATATCTAAATCTTTCCAATAGGCAGTGTTTATCGTGAACCCTTTCCTTACTCTCGTTTTAAAACAAGGTAAAATGGATAAGCTAAAGTTGTAAATATTGTCTTGAAAGTTTGAAGACATCATTTGGTCAGCTGCTTTTCGTCCTGAGCTTGGAAATGTTAAGCGCTGACTTCTGTTTACTAACGAATTAATTGGTACAAGCCTTATTTATTAAGTAGAGATGAAATTGACACGAGTTCATTATGAACCCATTTTCATGTCTTGTTGAAAAATAACGAAACATGGTAAACTGAAATCCGTATACTTCATTTCTGGTGGGTTTATCAAAAGGTTCGTAATATTGTATACAGTTTCTGCTTGCATAGTCAAATGAATTTAGTACGTAACTAATTTTTCAAAGAAGTAGATTGCAGATTTTACACTTGGTTAGACCCCTCCAGACAGCCATTTCCGCTCGTCTCACAGGAAGATGGATTGGGGTTCTTCTCGCAGTTGTAACGAAGGTGCGCACTGCAGATGGACTCTTGCAAGAATAGAACTTAGGTTTAGGGCAGTAAATTAAAGCAATCAAAATCCTTTACTCAAGGAATACTTGAGTCTCTCACCAGACATTCTATGCTAGTAATCATATGTGAAGAGTTCTCGGTAGACTGTATATCAGAAGTACTTGTCGTAGTCCATCTCCCGATCCTACCATGTGTTTATACACTGAATGAGTCTTCACTAAATAATGAGGACCACATGAATAGGTCAGTTTTAAAGGGACGTGTATCTAAGTTTCATTCAAAATTAGGTCCCCTAGACTGGAACAAACGCCAAAAAACAAACTGTCGAAATGAATCATATATTCATTCATTTGTAGTCCGATACTTTAGTGATAATCAAACACTGGAGAACGAATGCAGCGATTGCAGTAGAAGATCGATTTTCCAATAAGTGAGTAGTCTTTCATGTGGTTACATGTTTTTGTCTTAATTCTCGTTTGTTTCGGACACGCGTATTTGAATTGAAGATCTATAAGTAAGTGTTCATTTTGAAAATCATTCTTCTGAACAATCTGCATAATATCGGGTTAGCGGTAAGCCCGTGAGATGAGAATAACTGTGTATGCCTTATGGGTAGAATCTATCGAGTGTTAAGTTTTATATACAATGCAGTGCAACAACTTGTAAAGTTTGAGCTTTTAAAAATCCTAGATGACAATTCCATACGCTTTTCTTTTCTGAAAACTCGGCTCCCAACATCTGTGGTGAAGCAGCTCGATGGTATCGTGAAGTTAAAATGCAAAATCGCTACCCAGCGCGTTAGATTGTCATTCTATGGTCAATGTCTTCAACTGAATTCCTATCCGCTATATTATCACAAACGTCTCCGACATGACAAAATTCGACCCACGGTTTCTAACTTACGTCGTCTGACAAAATGTTACATGGAAAGTACCACAGATCAACTGAACAAGCTAACCAGATTGTACAATTCCAACCGGTGGATTTTTGAGAAACTCAGCCTTATCTGCAGTATCAAGTTCATCAACTTTTGTAGTGAAAAAGTTAAGCAGGCGAGAATCAATCTACTCAGCAATCTACAGAGGTCACTGAGACACAATTTGATAGACTCAGTATTTCCTGAAAATCCGGCTAGGTATGTGACCAACCTGTCGTCAATTCAACTCAACAGCACTCAATTGGAAGCTCTATCTTGTGGTCTGAAATTTTGTATACCCCCAAAGAAGAACAACAGCATCGAGTCACAGGCCCAGTTCGAGCTTCTGTTTGACCAACTCTCACAACTCAGTCCGGTGTCAGAAGACGCCCGCAGTTGGTTTAAAGCCAGGCTAGTCGACCTCGAGCACCAATACAGAGTTACGTCCTCCAAACAGAGCACAATCCTGACTCCGAAACATATTGATGCCCTTTCTGAGCTACGAACCAATGAAAACTTGATAATCCTACAACCAGACAAAGGCTCCGGCGTTGTGGTCATGGATAAGGCTGACTATATATCACGAATGCAGCCACTTATTAAATGACACAAAAATTCCGTCAAGATAACTCAACAGACAATGCTACTGAAATTGAACGACGCATTAACAAGGAAGTGGAAGCACTGCTGGAAGGACACTTTATTGATCAGTCGACAGCAAAATCAATTATACCTAGAGGATCACATACTCCCCAACTGTATGGCTTACACAAACTTCACAAAGTTGGTGTACCCTGAGCCAGACATATATATTCATGTCTCAACACAAGTCGTACGGGTGGCTGGCCAACTTCTTCACCGTAACGCAGTTCAAGTGGTTCGGAAAACGTGATGAATAGTTTTGACAGCTAATCGATTTACTCAGTTGATTTGGACTGCAGCATACAAACTATATGGCCAGTCTGTTGAGGACATCGCGTTATTGCTATCAAAATGTTCCTCTGATGCTACGGTCGATAGTAATATTGTCAGTGATATCCTGAGTCACATCCAATTGCGCAGCAAGAGCTGCCTGTCGTCTCGCTCAGAACCACCTTCTCTCTACTTACATGCACAAGCGAACAGACTCAAAAGCTACTGTCCAGGATAACTGGCTATACACAAACGCGATTCTGTTGGTTGCTGATGCGCTAGTCCACTCCCGGTCGCGAAAACTAGCCAATTATTCTCGTTGGCTCACTCTGGAGCGTGTAGACATCCAGACAGCAGTTATCCACGTCAGCGCTCATTTCATACTCTGCGTTTATAGTACTGATCTAATTGCTCTGATAGTTACCGCGCATACCAAGAGATGGCCAACAGACGATGCACGATTCACTGAACAAGCTGAATTCCACAGTGAAACCTCAACATTGAGACAACTCAACGGAATGGATACCTTATGGTCGTTTCTCTGGATATTCATTCATGAAAGCGACCAGAATCAACAGTTCGCTTTCTGTGCGTCTGTCCTAACGCGAAAACACACTTGGACTGGATAGTACCTGAACTTTCACAGTTTTGTGCCGATTCAGTACAAGCGGGGTCTAGTGAGAACGTTGTTCTGTTGCACAAGAAGAAATCTGTTCAAGCGAAACATGCCAAAGGATGTCATGTTTAGAGACCACGTCAAAGGTAAATAGTGCGTATCCTATGCCGATTATGTGGAGATATTCGGCCACAAGAATGCCCCCGCCGCGCGTGTATTTCAAAGCATGTCCTCAAACTCAGTGTTACCTCCGCTTGCCATCCACTAAGGATGCATGACATTGCCCACCTCTGTTGAAAACCGTCTCATCGGCGGGGGGGCTATTGGGACGCACGGTTCTACGTGTACCCAGCGTGGTCATTGCTTTTCACTTTTCACACCGAATAGCAAACCCACACTCTTTGAAACCACTACCGATGTACCGCTTTCACCGCCAATCTCTACATCATTCTATGGATATTTGTGTTGCAGTCCCGGCCGACCCCTAATGGGCATAGACAGGCCGGAGCAAGCGTAGTACCGTAATCGGGTCAACGAACACATTCCAGTATGGGTTCGCAAAACGGTCATGGATACCACAATACCGGGCTCAAGTCAGAATGTGACAAGTCACAAGGAACCAGCGTCATCGATCGCCCGACACCTGTTGACTTGTCGACCCAAATTGCATCTGGCGAAGGCGTTTCGGATACGTTACGCAACAAAAATCGAAGGCTTCTCCGGTTCGCGGAGGCGGTAGCAATTAACAAATGGAGCCACCCCTCTGGGTACAGAAAGATTTATTCATCAGGACCAGATTACCGTGGTAGCAGATATGTACGGATGTGTGTGAGTGTGCGTGTGTTTGTTGATTTTGTTGTTTAACTTCACAATGCCCATTGAACTTTGCTATATAAACCCATAGACTGCAGTATGTACCTGATGAGATGCAGCGAAATGTGCTCGAGAGATACATTGTGCAAAAAACTGTTTCTGACTTCTCTGTTCAAATTCCATATGGATTGTGCATGCCTGATTCTTGAGATTACTTTTTTACTTTGATTGTTTTTGTTTTGTTTTATTAACCCAAACGGTACGCGAATAGCTTTTTACCTCTTGATCAACCCTGAACTCACGTTTCCTGACCCACTCCTTACTGCACACGGTACACTTGACCTCTAGTAGAGCAAAACTCAAAGGCTAGAACTTGTTTCAAAAAGCATCAGCTGGAAAGTGCACTTGAATGCAAACGTTGCGGTCAGATGTGAGTCGGGTTCAACCGATAACCGTGGTCATGTTTAGTCTGCTTGGTAGCGTCGTACGTTTGGTTTGTTATAAACAATTTGACGGCCTAAACTAATCAGCTTGTTGAATTATCTAGTGTGTTCCACAGTGTTCTGGTGTTGTGGTCTGATCTGTTCTGTTACTGAAGTTTGTTTGTTTGTGGCTATGCGTTGTTCTGCTTCTTCGTAAAAGAATTGTCCGTACAACTGAAGTGCGAGAAATACATTATTTTAAAGACCTGCCAATCTGGATAAACACCTTTAAAGGCGAACACCACCAGTATAATGGCTGTGGTTCGAGTACGCTGAAGATATACCAAACTTGTTGAAGTGCAACCAATTAGTCATCTGTCGTCCTAGAATTATCCGTTTCTGTTCTCTCTGCTTTACTCTCTTGTGTGTATTTACTAAACATATTTCGACCTTAGTGGTCGGTTTGCCAAGGCCATAACTGATAGGGCAGTGTTGCTGTACGGTTGGCACTGGTTGCCATAGTAACAACCTTCTTGCCTAGTCCATTTAAGCTCACTGACAAAAGGCCTAACCAACATAACCTCGTGCATATCAGAGAGACAATAGATACACAAGTGCGAACAAAGGAACAAAAGTTTGGGCCCAATGTTCAGTAACTACAGCAGTTTCATTGTGGGCCCTATATTGGCTTTCATTAACTGATATACAAATGTGTGCATTTCAAATTGTTCCGCATACCATTGTCAATCATTTGTTTCTCATCGACTGTAGCTATTCCACTATAATTCAACATACCCTCCTATTTCGTTTTTGTTGTTGTTGCAGTCTTAGTTTTGGCCAGGAGTACGAGGTCAGCTGCCACACTTATTTGGACGGACATCGAGCAGAGAAAGATGTCAACCATTTCTCTCTTTCCACTGTGGTCCCACCAACAAATATGTAGACGAGAAATGAACGTCGTTCTCTGTGGCTAGACTGGAGAACGGACCGTCAGCACCGGTCACAATAGTAATAGCATTTTAGTTGCGTTGTTTACGCTGTACGTGTTCCAAGAAGCTAGTCGCCATTTTACCAAAATGAACTGTAGTTTTACTCCCCATGATTTCTGTCGCTGACACGCCATACCGAACCGAGTACATCCGTGTGTTTGGAAATGAACTACAGTGTATAAAACATGGATGGTCTGATTACATGTTTCTCTAATCAGAATGAGCATTCCTTGGTTAGTTGCAAACGAAAAATAATCAGTTTGTATAACCGTGTCAACTTTGCCGTTATGGTGGGTTGCTCATTGAGAAAACCTGGTTTGCTTTGTATAATTTTTTGCTTGTTGATTCAACACAACCTACTATTCTTACTACTGAATACTTGACTGAGTGGTAGGCAAAGCGCCATGTTGCTTCCTTTCAAACGAATCGTACTCTGTCTACGCCTTGTGAACTGCACAGAACAGGAAGTTGCGTATGGTTTTGACGCTGGAAAGTGATATTTGTACGTACGTATGTATATGTGTTGGTGCGCTAAAAACTGGGCGGGGTCAACTGGAGCCGGTGGTTTGAAATGGGCTAGATGAAACTAGTAAACACTGGGCCAAAACTAACGTTCTATCGGAACTGTGATCACGTTTGTCACCGCATTTTGCCCCACTTCTCCGCGTCCACGCCCCATAATCACCAGTTTGTAGGTTCACCGCTCTATAGTAGGCACCGCCCCAAACCACAAATGACTTACGTCAACGCATGTTGTGTCACATTCGATACATGATCAACTCAAGGTACAAACCACTTCAGTCGGTCATCGGAATATGTGTAACTGGGTCAGTTACACAATGGACACTACAAAAACTATGAAAGTGAGGACGCAGAAAGCGAATTGAATGCTATCAGACGGTTGGGATTACGAGCGTTCTCTTGTAATTGCTGGCTCAACGGGGACGTTCATCAGCAAAGACAGACAAAAGTAGCCAACAGTAGGAGATAACCCCTTTATTCATGTACTCGTCATGTAAATTGTGAGGCTCGTGCTAACTTATGACGACGATTGAATGGCACTGATCTATGACATAATTACCAGTATGACTGATTCTCAAACGATAACAATGCATGGCTTCTATACGAACCTTTCCTCGATAGCTTAGTCGGTTGAATCTGAACCGTACTAAGCACACGTAGGACTGTGGGGGGAATCGAGTACTCTACAATGTTACGCAATGTAGGCAACCCAAGAAGTGTTCTGATAGCGACATGAAAAATACTGTATAGCGAACAAGCTCGTTTTCAGTGATTCATCATCAGGCTAAATACATCACATTTATATCACAAATTTTACAGGGGAATCACTGAAGGGGTAAACGGGGAACTGGAACAAATGAATAAGTTTACACAAAACTTGCTCCTGTGGAACCAGTTATGTTGGCCGCACGACCAGACGCTTATCTGAACGGGTCCGGGAACACTACCCAGCTTGGCTCAACAGTGGAATAACGAAATCTGTCAACAGTGCCATACTATCGCACCTGGTGGATTCGAATCACTGTCAATGTGACGGACGCATTTCGCCCAATCTACCGAGACACAGTACCTTTTGGTCAGGTTCATGGCTGATATGATGATGATGATAATGATAATGATGAAGGAGACGCTTTCAAACGGTGTAGGTGGGCGATCATATGTATCACTTTCACCAAGCAATTAGACTCGCATTGTTAGGCCATCTTACATGTATGGTATAGCTCAGTCCATAAGTGTTGGCACTCTGCGCTATCACACCGATGTCGGATCTTGACACAGTGTATCGACTGAGAATTCATTATTGTCAACGGATACACGTCAGCTGTGCAAAATAATGTTTGTGTTCGTGGTTTTACATTTCCACACAAGTTGTAACGGAAGTCCAGTAATAAACATCTTCCCATGTCAAACGTATTTCGTAATTACGACATCCCCTCGTGATCTTTCGAAGTCTTGTAATGTCTCAATATAGCTGCTCCAGGTGTCTTCAAGGTTTTGATAATCCACGCCATCAGTTTGTCCACCTCACATACTTCACTACGTGGCCCACATTTCTGGTCCCTGTCTATTTGCATACCGAACCTGTTGGTGCCAGGATGAATGCGCCGTATTCGGCAAGGGTAGTATAATGGTTCGATATCAAGATATACTCAACAGCAAATAGCAATGAACTATTTGTCACATTGTGAGATTGCCTATCTAGCCAGCGCTCACACACGTAAGCGTATAGCGAGTCAACAACAAGAGCCACACGTTTTTCAAATCTGATCCGCACAAGTTAAGCAGTGCTAAAAGTCTTTGATCCTTATTTTTGTCCAGCGATATATAGGTGAAGATTGAATTATGAACCCGCGCGTGTGTTCCACCACGCAATGTTATCTTTGGCCTTCAACCAGCAACATTGGTGAAAGCCTGAATCGTCTTGAGGATGCATATGTAACCAAAAACGGTTGTCATAAATATCTGTTTGTAATTGTCTGGATCTATGAACAAGGCATTAGGCAAAAATGAGAGATCATGACCAAATTGAATCACTGCATGCATCATACACTTAATCACCGGTCATGCGAGCGTGAGTGAGTTTGTGCTTATCGATTGTGTATATTGTCCAGTGAGAACACGGCTGGATCGATCGATAAGGACAGCAGCGATACGTGGTAGTGGTTTACGATCAATCACATTCCGTCTGCAATGCAGAATTCTGGAGACTGATCAACGTTGAACTATGTATCCTTCTATCCTGATAGGATTATCATATATATTGTGTTACCAGAGGTTCACAATGACCATCCGAAAATGTCAATGTTCATCTCGGTCAGTGATGATTATCCATGTTAGCCTTGTCAAAACAACTTCGCGAAAATGGCAAAAAAAGCTTCCATCCGCACTTTTTGCTTATTTATATGACAACCAGAGACTACAGTGAATTGGCTAGATAGAAGAATCTGATAGCGACTGTGGGTATCAAATGCCATTTCAAATTCCTTACTGAAATGCTGATCACATTTGTGCCTATAAAGTCATACAGACCAAAGTGCCGTATGTGTGGTCTAGAGGTAAGATATGCTTTAGGACTGTTTTGCTAGATGAAAAACGATAAGTCATCCTACGTGAAAGGTTCTCTGAGCCACATTCATAAAGCACGCAAATCAGCAAATCGATACATTTGTGATGCGCCATAATGCAGGCTATCCCACAACCCTGAGTAGTACGTTGTTAGTTGAAAACGTAGTCGTTAAGCGGCAGTTCTATTCGTGCTGCAAACGCGCAGAGAAACGACACCAAACTTGTACACGAGTGAATCAGAAAAATGGAACCAAGGCTAGTCACCGTGACTACACTAACGTGGGCACGAGATTCGTGGGACGCCGCATCCACTTCCGGATTAGCCTATCACAGTGGTCGAAGCCAAATAATGCATGTGCACAATCAACACCGCAAATGGTTTGCGCTGCATCACTTATGGTTCCACTCACACCACGTATTCAGTACAAACTCGAAGGACTAAAACCAGGAGACGTGTGAACAGAGGCCACTGTGATCCAGCCGGCCGATTTTGGCTAGCCCGATGGTAGACTTATGTGAAAGCGGAACCTTTATCTAGCGGAAACCGAAGATAAAGAGATTCTGACGGTAAGATCCAGGTTGGTAAGAAATACATTGAAAATGTGGCGCAAGATTTAGTACAACACAGGAGTAAATATTAGTGCACTCCAAATAAAACTGGGAAGAACATTTTGACTTTAGACCGACAACTAAACAAATCTTCCAGTATACAATGCATCAACAGAGCTGAAGAAAAGGAAAGGTAGGGGCCACTGTCACCCGGGTTCCCAAATGGAAGGGTGGGTGATTTAACAAACAGCGGCGACTATTGGTTAATACGAATGAAAAAAGTATAACTTGCGCCTAACCCACCCGTCGTCTCTATGTTGAAAATGCGCTATGAGTGCGTTGGTGGTCTGTCAATCCTATACAGCAGGAGCATTCGCAGCCGTATTCATCCTAACGTCACATAGCCATGTCGTCACGGCCTATGACAGCTGTAGTTTATTTGCATGCTTGAATTCACAGGCGCCCAAACATCCCTCATTGAACCTTCGAAATTCGGTCTGGATAATATTACTCCAGACGACTCAGTTCAAGACTGAGCTGCTCTATGATCTGAAGTCGATAGTACAAAGCGAAAGGTTTACTTGGATAAAATTCTGGTATCACAGTTTCTGGTCATCAAGAGTTGCAGGATCTGCTTTGGGCCGCCCGTACAGCAGCTGCTTCAAATTCCGTTCGTCGGTCATCCTGCGAATGTGTCCGAGTCAACGAAGCCGACTGAGCATCAGTATGGCTTCAGTTCTGTCCGTGTCCACCCTCTGAAGTACCTCAATGTTCAGAACCATGTCCACCCACTGAATACGTTAGGTGCGTCCTAGACCTTTTAGATGGGTTAAGACACAGCCATGTTTCGCGCTATTCACAATGTCAAAATCATCAGAGGTTGATCCACACGATTGCGAATTTACCTTCAAATCCACATGCAACACATTAATCAAATTACCAACCAGACATACTCATAATGTGCCGCGAAGATGGCCTTGCCAAAAGGACCGCCTACAGATGCACGTGAACTTTAATAGTTTCATGTCGATCCATCATAAGCTCGCACCAGTGACTACACTTTTCACACGAGGGAGACGAATCTATACACCGGAGAGCCTTTCGAAGAAATTAGACTTTCTCACATCCCTACTACCATCTGATAGTTACCCCCGATAGGTTCATAGAAGGACACGTTAGACCGAAACCACCATCCGGACATGTGGTCACTGTGAGAAAGAAAGAATATTTACATAGAACTGCCTTTTAGAGGGATCACAGTATACATCGAATTACACAAAGATTAATAAATTCGATTAAACGAACGCCACGCAACCGAATTCCGTGTATTAACCTGAACCCAGTAACAAGCTGAGCCTTCAATCAAAGGAGATCAGCCTATCGGTGCCACCTTCACATTGTGTTTACCAACTTTGTATGTGAACTGTGGAGAAAGTTACATAGGCAGAACCGAGAGATGTACGAACTCAAGAGTGAGGATACATTTGCCTAAGTGGATGCAGAAGTCTGTATTATCGTCGAAACAAGCAAACCAGTGTCCGCAGCCGCTAGACACGACCTCACCACTGGTACGTTATTGATTGAGCCTGGGCATTCAGCATCTTATCATGTCATTCTTATCAAAGATTCTCCAACTGTTTGGGAACTTGACTCCACTCTGGGCTTGGTGACCCTTCCTATCCTACCAATTAACGATGCTGGCCATAGTCACACGGTTGTACATTCTAGGCGTAGTAAATTGCAGAGATGAAATCAAGTCAGTTGTAAACTAATGACTTGCAACGAGTGAGTAGTGACTAAAGCAGTCTGAAAAAAAAACACTTGTATTCCTCAAACTGAGTACTGTATTCCATGAAATTTGGTCGCGGATACTTCCTGTGCTAAGGTATCTTGTTCCGAAACGTCCAAGTGATTTTTCATTTATTATATATACATTTCGTGGTATTAAGAAGTCACTTAGGGTTAACTGTAAACCGGGGCAACGTGTGAAGTGTTAATTCATATTTAGCCGGTCTGAACGATGCGTATGGTCTTTCAATAATGTATTGAACGCACAGTACACCCTATTATTGGGGTAAAAAGTTGTTCAATAAATCACGATCTTTGCTGTCGAACACGTGCGTTCTCAGGCCATTCACGTGCTCGCGTTCATGAAACGGAATTCCAGTCCACAGTGCGGCGATCGTTTCCGCTTGTACGTCGTGTGCACTTCTGTTTGATTTGTGTGTGGTTGACGCTTTCTGTCATGGGTTTATTGCTCGCCATTTCTCGCCCGTTGGTCCGATTTTGTTGAGCGATGGCTCGTCCGGTCGCCGGTGTTGTCTGCAATCCACTTGCTGTGGGTTTTGGCCATATCTCACCACCGCGTTGAGATATTCCACCGAGTGTTGGAATAGTCGCTCCTCCGATTTGGTCATCCATCATATTACGGACTACGGTCCGAGTGACTATCCACTCTTCCTGTTTATCTGACACAGGAGACGGACTCATGTTATTGTAAACTTGGTACTGATGAGTCGGTACAAAATACTTGCAAGCATTACTTTCCTTGGTCTAACTGAGTTCATTTCGTATGAATCGTCTTCGAGTCTTTTATGCATAAATTAATGGTTACGGACATTCACCTTTTTGTCCCTAAAAATAAATTCCTCACATTTACAGCACACGCACACGTCGCTGTAAAAACAGCTGAAATCTGTCTTCCTGTCCTATGACGGGCGTTTCGTAGAACAGTAAGCCGTCTGTAACAAACGTCTAACCCTCAGATTTGTCGAGTGCCTGGATTTAACGTTTCTAAAATGTGTACCATGACACTAGTGGGATAAATAATCGTGATCACGGAAGCGATCGAAAGAAGTACCAGTTGGGGTCATAATTGTATTGTTTGTCCAAGACAAGGTGTCCGGAAGGAGACGATAAATCAACCTTAATATAGAAAATTAGCCTGTTTTGGTCTTGCCAAAGAGGTTTTCTGCAACTAACTGATTCTTACTATTCGACGAGAGACACAGCATCCAGCGGTTTAGGGTCGGTGCATTCCCGAAAATCACATGACCCTCCCAGCGCTACTACCACTTGATAGACCTAATGGGTAGACTGATCCATTGACGTTATCAAATTCAGTGCGAGTGACTGAGTCAGCTCTTATTCAGGTCATCTTCGGATAGCTAACACAATTCTTCAGGTAGGTAACGAGACGGGTGCGACATTCTTGGTCACAGACAGATAGATAACATTCGGCATACCAGCCAAAAGGGAATCAAGCACTGATAGAAACAATGGGACTTGTCTACTGTATACAGAAAATTGTCATTGTTGGAAGTCACTCAATCCATGGTCTTAATTTTCATTCACTACGAGAAAATGAAGTGTGTAGTGTGCCATTGTTCAAAATAGCAAACAGCGAATAACTTTTTAAAAGTTGAATATTACGCAATCTTCGCAGTCAGACAGACTTTTCGACCAGGTCGAGATGAGGTCAGTGGCGCGGTGATCAATACGATTGTCTCATGAAAGCGTGGCTAGAGCTCTAATTCTTAGCAGTGCTGACGAGGAGTAACAAAAAAAAACTCGAACCTAGTGTTTTTTTTCGAGAGGCTGACTGGATAGTCTGTCGGAATTTGATCAGCTGTAAGTAATTCCCAAACCCATGACTACTTATCAGTGATCTGAGAGTTATTTTTCAGGAAACCTCAGTTTCGTCCTGCTTCACATTCATATCTGAGTATTAGCGGGCTGTGTAGTATTGTTGAAGAAAAACTGTTCGTATCACGTTGAAGGATGTTTCACAGTCCAATCGGTATTGTTGTTGTCTGTTTCCTGGTCGAATCTCGCTGTATATCCCTTTTGATTTGCAAGGGTCCTGAACACCACTCAGCACTTGTTGGTTCCCTTTCTCTTACTTCTCTCCTTTTAAAACACCATGCATGCTCCCAGATGATGAGCGTATCCCCTTCTGTGGTGCATGCTGGTCACTGGAAGACTGACAAGAAGCTATGGGAAAACTTACACATTCTTGATAAGTTACATTGAGCTCCATTACATAATCACTGTCACAGTCCTCCATCATCTACCTAGTATCCGATTCAATGTTACAAATATCGATAGATAAGGGGAGTGTTATTTATTTCCTTTTTAAATAACTCTTGGTCATTGTAGAGTTCAGAATACCAAATAATACTCTCACCATAACCTTAGAAAAATCGCAAATTCTTATCAGTCACTTCACTGCCGATCTGGACTATTGATGATGGTACCTTTGAAACAGCCGATAGTTGTATTTACATAGGAAAATCGGATGGTTGACAATTCCTGGGTCCAGATTAATCTGTCACAGTAACCCAAGCTAAACAACGCCTGTGTATATAAATAACTACAGGTGAATTGTGCTACGCCACTTCCAACTCCACATACATACTATACATCCGATTTGAAAGTGAGAGGATATTTTCAAGTGGAGTTGTGGAATGAAGGTCTGTTGCGTAGCTGGCTAATGGTAGTTAGCCAGTCGGTCGACTAAATCGAAAGTAAAATCCATATTTCTCGAGAGCAAAAAAATAGAGACTCTTCAGTGGGAAAAATCAAACTAAGATAGGCAAACATTGAGACTGTAAGATAAGAAGAGACAGAAGACAAGGTATGGGATACTGAAAAATTGGAAATTAGTGAAGTTCATTTAGGATATGGAACACAAAAGGACACGTGAAAACTCACGGGGGAAGAATTAGTCCATGTTTCAGAACCGTTACGAATTGAAGCCACTGGGCTCATGAAAGTCGCTTGTGGTTAGCTACTCAAAGTGTAGCCAGAAGGGTTGCGATGTGAGCATTCTGTTGTACGTTATGGATCAGCTCACAGAAGCCCTGACACGGAAACACTCACACAGACAGATCAGATGCATAGGAATACAGCAGCTTCTGATCTGTTACACAATTAATCTGACTCAAGAATGTAGGTAGCGGGTATAACAGTGAAAAAAATGGCACTCAGTGAAACCGGTATTGACAGCATACCTAAGAACTATCTTTGAGTAGGGTCAGTAGACACAGACACTTTGATTTTCCTGTCTTGACCGTTACTCCAGTGAACTTGAACTAATCAATAGCAAGTGAACAGATGTGGTAGCAGTGATGGGGAATGCAGGCTGGATACAAAAAAAAACTAATGAGGCTTTATGAACAGGCGTTGTAACAATATAAAATAAATGAAAAAAAAACAATGAAAGAAATCGAAAGTGGTAGAGGTGCAGCAGTTTATTGAAATCCTTCAGAGACAGCTTTGCTTACATACACTCAGAACGTATGCACAAACATAGATGATGTTTATCGCCGAAGCGATTGGGACATTGATGACCAAGGATCGTCAACCACAGGACGCTTCTGCCGTATGTTTCACGTTGACATCAGAAAGCGTATGCACAAATTGAAATGTAGTCTTCAAAACATAATAGTTGAGCCTCGATCCTACTGTGAACTGACCATCGACGCAGTTAGTGTGAGTAGAGAACAATTTGTACAAATTTTCTGGATAACACTACGTGAGGTCACAGCCTGTCTATAATGAATTGTGGGTCTGGTACAGACTTTCCACCTACTAAGAAACACTCACTGAAACGAACCCCAAAGTCGGCAATGTTGAACAGTTTTGTACGAACTGTCACACGAGAATAGAACAAGTTCTGGAGTATGGCTGAAGCTACTGTCATTCGTCGAATAAACCTTGTCCTGTGTGCACACCGAAATAAACGGTCACTGCCTGCTGAAGTTAGCACGGCGATGGGACTGAGTGATAGACCTACTCTACCTACTGCCTCGGATCATACGCCATTCGTTCTCTCCGTGATATTTTCTCGTAGAAGGGAGGTTTATGACCCTGTTTGCATAGTACAGGTCTCTTCACATTCAACCATAGGGATTATTGTCTCAGTCTTATAATCACTCTCACAAAACCCGAATCGCGTAGACCCAGATGATGCTGTGTACGCTGCGGCGCTTCAAAACAAGTCGATTTCAAAAGTGTCTTGCCACCACATAACTAGCAGTCTCGAAAACTAAAACGTTTCTGAAAATCTTACAGAACGGAACGTTAGACCACTGCGTACAGTCAACCACGGAAGCGCTTGTAAGATCAACAGCGAGGACCAGCATTAGAGGAGGCAACTATTTGTCGCGTAAGTAGGTTGCCTCCACCGCTCAATGGTCCACGTAGTGATAGAATCTTTCAAAATGAAAACTGCCAGGCTTCTACGCACTACTTTTGAGTACGTTCTCTGCCTCATGTTACTTACAGTCTTGGATAATATTACGTTTACCCATAGTCCTTTCTGCGAATCCTCTAAAATAGTCTTTGGAGTTGTTGTTTTCAAGATAACTGCAAGGTTATTAGATCAACTTGTGACCAGTTTGCGCTCACTTGACTTTCATATTAGAGATCGCTATCAGGTCTTGCATTGTTACTGTCCTGGTTGGAGGAAAGCCGAGGAGGGAAAGTCACAAACGTAGGTAAGAGGAAGTCATGACGATATGGCGCATGAGCACAGTTGATTGTGTAACACAACTCGGCCAGACAGAGATGGATGAAACCACGACCATTGGGTTGCAGTTTTAAAGTGTACCGACTGGTGTTGGACTCGACAATGGAATTCCAATTTATGATCGGTTCTTGTTTTTGGGAAGCTGTAGTTTCAGAGGCGGCAATGAGACTTCTGTTCCTATTCCTAGGTACAGCAATGTTTGATTAGTATTAGAAATGTCTCACTTGAATTTCAAAGGCGTATCTAGGAGTTTCATGAGGCCTCTTGATACTCATCCTCAAACCGACACTCTACGACCAGTTTTATCATTGTTTGGACTCATCAGGTAGAAATGTCTGAATGGAAGATTGAACCGGTAACTGTCCGCGTTATGAGCCGAAGTTCTCATCTACTCAGTTCCAAGCTTGAGCTAACTTTTATATAAGGTGAAACAGTTCGTCCCCATTATAAACTTAAATATCGTATAGAGAACGTGAATTTTGCGAGATGAATTTGTTCCGTACATTGTATTCCATTACAAACATGCAGCACTTGAAAACAAAAAAAAATGT
The DNA here is from genome assembly GCA_014220965.1 of Paragonimus kellicotti. Taxonomy (NCBI): domain Eukaryota; kingdom Metazoa; phylum Platyhelminthes; class Trematoda; order Plagiorchiida; family Troglotrematidae; genus Paragonimus; species Paragonimus kellicotti. The sequence continues at coordinate 123,149 of LOND01000267.1, forward strand.
TAACTAACAAACAAAAAAATGATTACCAGAAAAGATTTTACGAAATAAATTCATCGCGCGAACTCCATACGGTATTCAAGCCTATATAAAGTTTGCTTTACCATGATCCAAACGTCAGTACCAGTGGAACTACAGACACCAAAAGTGCTGCACAACACGAAGCTAAACTTACTCCCCACTAAGTACGTAAACTTGCTAGGACCGCAAAATGAAATGACGGAACCATAAGAATTATCAATAACCTGCATAGAAGAGTAAACCATAAAAGTTCCAACGATAACTCAACCTTTTCCGTTCGTTTTCTAAACAAATGCAAATTGCCTGTCATCTCTAGATTTAATTGACTCATGACAGAAACAACGAACGAACTGAAAACAGACGGAGAATCTATTGAAATTCACATCACATGATGGTTCGGAGGTCAAGTCACAGTACAATCAATCGTTCAATAGACAAACGAAATATGTACAGAAAAACAGGCTACGGTTGAATAGCGTAATCCGATTTTGTTCCTATCATAAACACAGACAAAAACAAGTTCAAAGAAGAAAAACCATTTTTTCCCGCCAGAACAATTCAATTAAAGAGAAAAATAAACTCCAACAATTGGCTAAGTCTAATGGAAATATCACTTAAGCTTTCGGAATTTATGAGAGATTGAACAAAGATCACGATGAGAGGAGAATAGCCCTGCTTCTCCGTGAAAATAATGAAATAGACAAAATACAATGTAATACCATAATCATATTTCAAAAAGAAATCGTAAAAATTCACAGCCACCTGACACAGAATGGTGAATGCGATGGTTGAGCACATAAATATGCAGCACGTCGTAGAACATAGAGACAATAAGGGTGGAAACAAACGTTTGGAAGCTAGATGGACCGAGTCTTCTGGGAGTAGCGACTGACTGGACTTGTGATACACGCGGATCGGATAGAATTACACGTGGCCACACGGAACCAGGGCTCAAACGTGTGCGATCTCGTAGCCGGTACAAACAATAGTTTACGCCTGCCTAGACTCCTTCGACGATTGCTGCTTTCGTTGCGAAATCACCTGGTCCATGTCCAAGTTCAATTGGGGCACGGTACCATTGAGCGATATTGATCGGGACAACTTTCCGTCCACGGTCAAGATTTCATCAGAAGTCTCACTATCGCTGCGACAATCCTTAGCCTCCTGTAAGAGATGGTAAAAAAGGGCTCTAGCTAAGCCAGCAAGCAAACACCAGTGAAAAATGAAAAGT
>LOND01000267.1:124497-137353 GCA_014220965.1 Paragonimus kellicotti
GTCACGACCTGATATCCGTTTGTTTTAACTGACCCTTAGTTGAAACGACCTTAGGGTATATCGGTTTCTAAAATTCGGTATTGTAATGAAACAGAAACTGTGTCGAACGTTTTAAAATGAGCGCTGTATATTTTTATCTCTCTTACTTTCACAGATGACGACACCCCCAACAGAAGAGGAACGCTCGATGAGAACATCCTTGACGTTATGAACATGCCTTTTTGTTTTGATCCGATAGTTGTTGTACACAATTGTGTTCGTGATTCATGCCGCTATACACGTGCTCGTCATCGCTTACATTGTTCTGATATCCTGTGGGTTGAGTATGTTGCATGCAGTGTACGAATTCTCCTTGCATTTCGGTTACTCATCGTTGTGCCTTGTCCGTTGCAGCTACTGAGTGTCCTCGCTAGAGACCGTCAACCTTCGACAGCAAACCTATTACATTTGGCGTCGCGGGCAGGATGTCGATGACAAATGACCTCAGCCTCCCAATGTGAAGAGCACGAAAACGCAACAAATGGCGGTGGACGATCGTGGAGAGTTCCGGGCATCACTGAGGCAGCCACCTGTTTTCCACCCCGATGATGACTTCGAAAGTTGGGAATTCGCTGTTACGATCTATCTGGCGAACGTTCCTGAGAGGAGCACGGGACCCTACATTCTGAGCTTCTTGAGCGAAGAAGCTGCAAAAATGTTTCGCACGACGGGCGTCCGCCCCACAGCCCCAGCAACAGTCATTTGGGAAACACTCCGCCAGCTGTTCGAAAAACTGGAACTTCCCGCAGTCTATCGAGAGCGGTTCTTCACTCGCCGTCAAAGACCGGAGGAATCAGTCGACAGTTTCCTGAGAGACCTCCGGGAGCTGGCTTCAAGGGCATTCAAACAGTTGACCCCCGTGGAGTGCGAACGAAACATTTGCGAGCGGTTCTGCATGGGGCTCCGAAACCGGGTCCTGCGCAACAAATTCATCCTCAAACCAGCAGAAAATTTGTCAGCCGCTCTGATGAAGGCGAGAGGTTGTGAGGCCCTTGAGCAGTTGGATGAGAAGCGGGCTGCTGAGGAGTCACTTTGCTTAGCCTTCAGTCAACATTCCCTCAACCCAAAGCAAATTCCCCCACCAAACCGACCGGCTGTCCCGACGGGTGACGAGTGTTGGTATTGCCAGCGGTTTGGCAGGCGCGCACGACACTGTGGTCATAACCCGTTGAACCGTTCCAGTTCCCGGAAGGGTGAGTCTTTGATTGTTTCGTATGAAGCATTATCTTCCGTTATCTCACCAGACATTGCTGTTAACATGAAACCCTTATCAGTTAGGGGTAGCATTAATAAGGAAACGGTTCTGTTTTTAGTCGATACTGGAGGCCTCCTGCTCCTTGATACGCGCGCAATTGGCAGCCAGGCTAACGGAACACCGGAATGCTCCAGTAAAACCGGTGCGCTTGTTTGCCGCGAACGGTACTGAAATGCGGGTTGCATCATCGTTATCCGCTAGGGTGCAGCTCGGGTCCTTCAGCGGAGAGCACCAGTTCCTTGCATGCCCTAATTTACAATGGGAAAGTCATTCTAGGTATGGATTTTTTGGGTCGCTTTGGAGGCGTATTAAATTTAAAGAATAGTCAAATGACCATTGGGTCTTGCGTAGTGGGCCTAGAGAAGGGTCGACCGACGGAAGTTTGTTCCGCCTTCGATTCGAAAACAGAAACATCTTTTGAAACTGAAGTACTCAACCCTCTTCGCTCGGATAAAACCTTACCAGCGACAACAACAGAGCTGGTTCACATGTTGTCCCAATTCAGAGATGTTTTTGCGCTGGGCGATGACCCACCTGGCCGTACCAACGTAGTCCAGCATGAGATCGACACGTCAACCCATCGGCCAATAAGACAGGCACCACGGAGGCTCCCAGTGCATTACGAACAGCATCTAGACACGATGATCACAGAAATGCTCGAAAAGCGCATTATCCGCCCGTCTGTTTCACCGTGGTCGTCACCAATTGTCCTCGTAAAGAAAAAACGGAACCCTGAGGCTGTGTGTTGATTACCGCAAATTAAATGAGGTTACGTCTAAGGATTCGTTCCCTATACCACGTATCGACGCCACCCTAGACGCTCTCCACGGTGCCCAATGGTTTTCGGCATTGGATCTAGCCTCGGGGTACTGGCAAGTAGAAGTAAGGCCTTCAGACCGAGAAAAGACCGCGTTTGTAGTACCGACAGGTCTATACGAGTTCGAAACGATGCCTTTTGGTCTGGCAAATGCACCGGCAACGTTTCAGCGCTTAATGCAAAAGACGTTACACGGGCTAGTACCTAAACAGTGCCTGATCTACCTCGACGATATCATAGTGCATGGTCGAACCGTGACTGAGCACAATAACAACCTCCGTGATGTACTGGACCGGCTGCGGTCGACTGGCCTGAAATTGAAGGGATCGAAGTGCTATTTCCTACAACGCGAGGTCACTTTCTTAGGCCATGTTATAGCCGCTGACGGCATTAAAACCGACCCGGCCAAAAGTGAACAAATTAAGAGTTGGCCACGACCGCAAACGGTCGAAAATGTTCGCACCTTCCTTGGGCTTGCGTCCTATTATAGGAAGTTCATACAAAGATTTGCGGAAATTGCAACACCATTGCACCGCTTAACTGAAAAAGGTCGCCCATTCACATGGTCTGACGAATGTAATGCGTCGTTCGAAACACTAAAGGAGAAGTTGGTGTCACCACCCATATTGGCCTTCCCGGATGTTTCGGACAAAGCGGGAAAATTTGTACTAGATACTGATGCTAGCAACCTGTCTATTGGGGCGGTGCTATCCCAAGAGACACCAGAAGGTGAAGTCGTAATTGCATACGCCAGCCGTTGCCTGGACAAATGCGAAAGAAATTATAGCACCACTCGTCGAGAGCTATTGGCCTTAATCCATTTCCTAAGACATTTCCGGCCGTATCTGCTGGGCAAACCTTTTAAAGTACGTACGGATCACCAGTCGCTGCAGTGGCTTCGAAATTTCCGTGATCCAGAAGGTCAGGTTGCTCGTTGGCAGGAACGATTACAGGAGTATGATTTTGTCTGCGAATACCGACGTGGGTCACGACATGGAAATGCCGACGCTCTTTCGAGAGTCACTACTTTCGGTGAGGTCAACACAACCCTGATGTGTGGTGCTGACACGTCTTGGGCAGAAGACCAGTTGAATGATTCGTATATAACGAATATTTACAAGCGTCAGGCCGAAGGTTCGTCTAAGCCGTCTGCCGTAGAGATGCGGCAGAAACCGTTCGATGAACGAGCATTATGGGGTCATTGGAAGGATCTGAAACTTATTGATGGGGTCCTATACCGTATAGACCAGTCTGGCCCCAAACTCATCACCCCGAAGCTAAAAGTGGCCACGGTGCTGCAGAAAGTACACACCGAATTGGGTCACGCGGGTCAATTAAAAACAGAAGCTGCAATCCGCCAGCGTTATTGGTGGCCAGGGATCCATGCCGATGTAGTAACGCAGTGCTTGTCTTGCGAGACGTGTTCAGCAATTAAAAACTACGCACCAGGTCCTCGAGCCCCATTGGAACCCGTGATAACGGAACACCCCGGACAACGAGTAGGTGTGGATATCATGGGTCCTCTGCCAGTAACCAAGAGAGGTAATCGTTATATCTTGGTTCTGGTGGACTACTTCACGAAGTGGTCTGAGGCAATCCCTATCGAGCGACAAGATGCTGGCACTGTGGCATCTGCGATTGTCAATGAATGGATCGCTCGATATGGGGCACCCACTATGCTTCATTCAGATCAAGGCGCAGCGTTCGAAAGTCAACTGCTGAAGGAAACGTGCCGCCTGTTAGCGATCAAGAAAACACGTACTACTCCATACCATCCACAAGGTAATGGATTAGTAGGAACGAACTAACCGGACCATTAAGGCTTTACTTCAGTCTTTCCTCGAACGACACCAAGCGGATAGGTGGGATGAGCTTTTGCCCCGTTGTATGTTGGCTTATCGGGCGTCAATTCACACCACTACTCGTTATACCCCGGCTTATCTAACATTCGGCCGGGAACTCAGACTTCCACTTGAACTCTTATCCCCTATCCCACCGTTGGAAGCTCTATCAATGCCTGAACACGTGAGAAACCTTCGCGAAAACTTGCGGACAGCATTTACTATGGCTCAAGGCCATATGAAGGATGCTCAACGCCGCCAAAAGGAACAATATGATCAACACGTCAACGGTCCAGTGTATCCAGTCGGCTGTCGTGTGTGGTTACACCGCCCAAAAGCAGGTGTCGGTGAGCCGGCGAAGCTTCATCGCCAGTGGCAGGGACCATATGAAGTGATTTTTGTGCGCTCACCCACAGTGTACGTCATTCGTGATACTCAATCCACCTCGTCGGATGTGTTAACTGTGCATTACAATCAACTTAAACCGGCTTCCCCTGCATACTGCATTCTCAGACGTTGTTCACAGTCTAAGTCAATCGGGCGGAGCAGCTGCTAGTGTAATTGCACACTGCATCCTCAAGCGTCATTCATAGTTAAAGTGATTCAGGTTGGAACACCAACTTATGTGAACGCATACTGCATTCTCAGATGTTGTTCATAGCCTAAGTCAATCGGGTGGAGCAGCTACTAGTGTGAATGCATACTGCATTCTCAGGCATTATTCGTAGCTGTAGTGAGTCAGGTTGAAGCAGCTACTGGTGTGAATGCATACTGCATTCTCAGACGTTGTTCATAGCCTAAGTCAATCGGATGGAGCAGCTACTGGTGTGAATGCATACTGCATTCTCAGACGTTGTTCATAGCCTAAGTCAATCGGATGGAGCAGCTACTAGTGTGAATGCATACTGCATTCTCAGACGTTATTCATAGCTGTAGTGAGTCAGGTTGAAGCAGCCGCTAGTGTGAGCATTTTGTCAGTGTTTCATCGACTTTTTCCTTACATTAAAATATAAGAATGACTGATTACTGTATAGTCAATCCAACGGCATCTTTATTGGCGCTCTCTCCTGCAAGTTCAGAAGTCACATGTGGTTATGAACGAACCTGATGACTGCTGGTCAATGTTTACACCGACCGCAGACTTCACTGACAGCTGCCAGTACGACTGCTGATTTTTAACCTCGCCGACACTAAATGTGTAGAACATGCATTCCCAACCCCGTGTGGCCAATCAGCAATGTCTCTGAAAGTGAATATAACTGCAACACAGGTGAAGGGTCAGTGATCTGTTGATCATTGTTTTGACTCCCCGTACTATTGCAGCCACAACTTATCCAGTGGACTTGACAATCAGAACTCTGTTTCTCACGACTTTTGGTCGATATTGTCACCAACTTCAGAAGCATATCTGTATGTTCTGCGATGTTCCACCATGTTAATATCCGAACTGTTAGACCACCAATTATCACTCCTGGTGCTCCACGACTGTCTGACCACGGGTCTTTAATGAGGTTTGATTTGAATGCCATCTGGAATGAGGATATGCGCGACGTCATCCCGAAGTATACGGTTTACGTTTATCTTCGTTTTCCCAATGTTGTCACAGACCTCTCATTTTGTTGTGAGCAATTATCGCCTTTTATATCCCACCTCATTTCTTGCGATGACTGTTAACATCACTCCTTGTACCATTGCAGCCAGGACTTGCCAAAAGAACGTGTCACTGAGACCCTGTTACTAACAACAGTTGGTCAATATTTTCACCAACGTCAGACTTCAGCGAGACTTGTCTGTACGTTTTCTTATTTGTCATCTTGTGCCTGTTTAACTTCTAGACAACCAAGTGTCACTGCAGATGTTCCAGGATTGTCTGAACACGCATCGTCATCGTGTCTTGGTATGCAAGTCATCTCGGCTCATGAGGACTGCGGACTCACCAAAAGGTATAACTATTTCACGTTATTTCTTATCTATCGTTCAGAACACATTTTCGTTCGCGTGGCGTGCAGACGAAGATACCCACAAGACGCATGGCTACACAGACAACATACAAATCACAGTGGAAACTGGCAGACTTGCTTGCGAGTAGTACCGCAAGTCGTCATCGGCGCCGTTCTTTGAGAGAATGGTGCAACAAGCCCCACAGTCATAACATCGTGAGTGTTTTGGACGGAAGAATCCTAGAGTACCTCGACTATTGATACGCTATACACGCAAAAGCGTTAATCACAGTATAAATAATATATATTACAGTTTCAGCCTATAGCCAGTATAAGAACTTGGCAGTTCGCCAAGTACCACTTTAAAGTCATAGGCGGGAAGCGGACCCCCGAAAACAATCGTCAAACTGTTCCCCACCATATATCAAACAGAAGAGCTGTATATAGTAAAATATACTTGGATTCATTTTCAGACATTGCTGATTCTGATCTATCCAGAGAACGAAATCGCTAGCACAGTCTCGCTGACCTGAGCCCATAAAAAATGTCTGAGAATGCAGTATGCGTTCACACTAGTAGATTCTCCTGCCGAATGACGTTTGACCTGAACAATCTGGAGAACCAACATATGCGGGAAGTGATGAGAAACTTGTATTTAAAGCGTTTGTGGCACATGGTAGTCATCACTTTTGAGTCCGTTGATTGTCATATTGATGGGAGTATTTTTCTGCACCGCGATAGGTACTCGGCGTTCTAACCATCAAGCTGTGCCCGGCTGAGAAGTATACCTCCCAGTGATCGGTAGATAGCTTGTATTCATCCGTTTTCGTATGCTGTTTCGCATGAACGACACACTATCTCAATCTAGTTGGAAACAATGCAGTGGAGTGAATAGAATTCACTTCTGAAGATTCACAATGATAGAGAGTGGGACATGATGTTTTTTCTTACGCCGCTTCACGTACGCGGCAGATGAAACAGCCTAATTTTACAACAAAATACAAACAACAATCATGCCATTCTAAGGGGTGACGACAGAGTTCCCCCAGAATACCACATCTGAAAAACAAGCTCTCAGTACACAATTTGCATGATATAAACAATGGGGAATGACCAAGTGTGTTTTAACGAACCCATTGCTAGCTTAAACGTCGCTGTTGGGTTGGAAGACACTATAGGTAATAAGATGATATAGTTCATAAGTTGGGGCCTGTCGCTAAGTACCGTGTGGCGTGATCTGACATCCGTTATTTAGCATTTATGAATAAGTTAGTCTTTCGCGTTTTTCATCATCTTTTATCACAGGTCTCTACCAACCTCAAAAGACTCAGACGTGAAGGTCAGTAACGGCGGTTCGGCTTTACCAATGTTAAAGATGGTTTCCGGACCGGGAAGTTGTCTCTCCATTGCACCCAGTCCGAAGTGTATCGCGAAAAAACTTGGCGAAAGTGAAATACCTCTGCATCAGACAAAAACGGTCTTCACCACGTGCGTTTGACTCAACTGTCGGTCTTAGTTGTTGAATCCTGATTACCTTTCCACTTTTTGTTGTTATTACTGCTGCTCGGAGCTGGGAGTCGGATACTAATCGATCGACGCTTGAAAGAACTTGAAACGTGTTAGTGTGATACAGAAAAATTTTCTGATAAGCAAATAACGGTTAAAAGACACGTTGTGATAAAGTGAGCATTTTTATAATTGTTGGAGGGACAGTCAATACGGGGTGGGCTTAAAAACCTACCTCAGCAAACCTTTACAGGCTTTCGCATATCGTCTACTCGATGTCGGTCGTGTAGTACATGAGAAGGAGTGGGGCTGCAATCAGATGTGATTACATATGTTCGGAATGGCAGGACACCGGCTAATCTTCTTCAATAAACTTAGGTTTAATTCGATCAGTTGGGACGATCTCACGCTTGCCATCACGTTCGACAGTGAAAGAATTTTCGCTTCGTTGTGCTATGCGGAAACGGCCTGTATGCGGCAGCTGCAGAGGCTTGCGGGTGAAGTCTGTCCTAGAGAACGTCAGAAGCAGGAGGAAGTTTACCTTATTGCACGGGTGTAAAGAACGCCTTCATGTAGCACTGAGCGTTAGCCGTCGCATATGATTCGCCAAGCGTGCTACATACTTCCGTAATCGACAGCTTTGGTTTCCGATGGAGACACCAATTTGTTGGGCAAACGCAGGGTGCAACATAGATGTAAGTGAGACGTGTGGCTTCGGTCGAATTTAGATGCTAAGTCGTGACCTTGACGTTTGTCAGTCTGTCGTATGTTTAGGAAAAATATTTTTCCGAAAAACCGCTAAATGAGCTTGGAAACTGGTGCGGAAATTGAAATGACCGTAGTCTGCGTCACGACCTGATATCCGTTTTGTTTTAACTGACCCTTAGTTGAAAACGACCTTAGGGTATACTCGTTAAATAATCGGATATTTGTAATGAAAACGGATACTCGTGTCAAAACGTTTTTAAAAGTATGAGCGCTGTATATTTTTATCTCTCTTACTTTCACAGATGACGACACCCCCAACAGAAGATGAACGCTCGATGAGAACATCCTTGACGTTATGAACATGCCTTTTTGTTTTGATCCGATAGTTGTTGTACACAATTGTGTTCTTGTGGTTCATTCGCTATACACGTGCTCGTCATCGCTTACATTGTTCTGATATCCTGTGGGTTGAGTATGTTGCATGCAGTGTACGAATTCTCCTTGCATTTCGGTTACTCATCGTTGTGCCTTGTCCGTTGCAGCTACTGAGTGTCCTCGCTAGAGACCGTCAACCTTCGACAGCAAACCTATTACATTTGGCGTCGCGCGGGCAGGATGTCGATGACAAATGACCTCAGTCTCCCAATCGGTGAAGAGCAGCGAAAAACGCACAAATTGGCAGTGGACCGACGTGGAGATTGTTCCTGATCGCAGTCACTGAGGCAGCCTACTGTTTTCCAACGCGTGATGATGACTCTTCGAAGTTGGGAAATTGCGCTCTACAGATCTATCTGGCGATACTTCACTGGAGAGGAGAACGTGACCCAACATTCTGAGCTTCGGTTGACGAAGAACTGCAAAAGTGACTTCGGCACGACTGGCGGCTCCCCCCCATCAGCCATCCGGAGCAACAGTCATTTGGGACAACACTCCGACAGTCTGTTCGAAAAGACTGAAACTTCCTCGCAGATCTATGCGAGAGCTGGTCTCAACCTCGCGCGTCATAGACCGAGGACAGTCAAGTCGCGAATGTTTCCTCGAGAGACCTCCGGAGCTGGCTTCAAGGACATTTCAACAGTTGACCGCGTGTGAGTGCAGATACGAAACTCTTGCGTGCGGTTCTGCATTGGGCTCCCGAAACCGAGGATGCGCAACAAATTCGCATCCTCGAAACAAGCAAGAAAATTTGTCAGCCGCTCTGATGAAGGCGAGAGGTTGTGAGGCCCTTGAGCAGTTGGATGAGAAGCGGGCTGCTGAGGAGTCACTTTGCTTAGCCTTCAGTCAACATTCCCTCAACCCAAAGCAAATTCCCCCACCCAACGCACGCCCGGTGTCCCTCTTTGTTCCCGAGGGTGTAACGCGTGTTGGTATTGGGCCGCGTTGGCAGGGCGTCAGCACGAGCACGTGGTCAATACCCGTTGAAGCCGTTCCAGTTCCAGAAGAAATGAAGGTGCTTTGATTGTTTGCGTAATGAAGCATTGCATCTTCCTTATTCTACCAGCCATTGCTGTTACTAACATGAAACCTGAGTCAGTTAGCGGTAGCATTATAAGAAACGTTCGTTTTAGTCGATACTGGATCCCCTGCTCCTTGATACACGGCGCAATTTGGCAGCCGCAGCTAACGGAACACCAGATATGCTCCAGTTAAAACCGTGCGTTGTTTGCCCGCGAACGTAGAAATCGGGGTTGCAATATCTTTATCGCTAGGTATGCAGTTCGGGTCTTCAGCGGAGAAGAACGGTTCTTGACCATGCCCCTAACTTACAAATGGGAAATCTTCTAAAGTATGGATTTTTTAGGTCGTTTGAGACGTATTAATTGAAAGAATAGTCAAATTGACCAATCTGGGTCTTGCGTATGAGCCTAGAGAAGGGTCATACCGACGGGAAGTTTTCCGCTGCTCGGATTAGAAACGAAGCTAGAAAACATCTTTTGAAACTGAAGTACTTCACGCTGCTTCGCTCGGACAAACACTCACAGCGACAACAACGAGCTGACGTTCACATGTTTGTCCAAATTCAGAGATGTTTTTGCGCTGGGCGATGACCCACCTGGCCGTATCCAACGTAGTCCAGCATGAGATCGACACGTCAACCCATCGGCCAATAAGACAGGCACCACGGAGGCTCCCAGTGCATTACGAACAGCATCTAGACACGATGATCACAGAAATGCTCGAAAAGCGCATTATCCGCCCGTCTGTTTCACCGTGGTCGTCACCAATTGTCCTCGTAAAGAAAAAAAACGGAACCCTGAGGCTGTGTGTTGATTACCGCAAATTAAATGAGGTTACGTCTAAGGATTCGTTCCCTGTACCACGTATCGACGTCACCCTAGACGCTCTCCACGGTGCTCAATGGTTTTCGGCATTGGATTTAGCCTCGGGGTACTGGCAAGTAGAAGTAAGACCTTCAGACCGAGGAAAGACCACCTTTGTAGTACCGACAGGTCCATACGAGTTCGAAACGATGCCTTTTGTTCTGGCAAGTGCACCGGCAACCTTTCAGCGCTTAATGCAAAAGACGTTACACGGCTATGTACCCCAACAGTCGCTGAATCTACCTCGACATATCATAGTGACTGTCGAAAACCGTGACTGAGCACAATAACAACCTCCGTGATGTACTGGACCGGCTGCGGTCGACTGGCCTGAAATTGAAAGGATCGAAGTGCTATTTCCTACAACGCAGTCACTTTCTAAGCATGTTATGAGCTCGCTGCACCGGCATTAAAAGCCGACCCGGCGAATTAATAGTGAACAAATTAAGAGTTGGCCACGACCGCAAACGGTCGAAAATGTTCGCACCTTCCTTGGGCTTGCGTCCTATTATAGGAAGTTCATACAAAGATTTGCGGAAATTGCAACACCATTGCACCGCTTACTTGAAAGAGTCGCCCCATTTCACATGGTCTGAGATGTAATGCCGTCGTTCGAAAGCACAAAGAAGTTGCGTGTCCCACCCATAATCTGGCCCTCCCGGATAGTATTCCGACAAAGCGGAAACTTGTAATTAGATACGTGATTGCTAGCAACCTGTCATCGGTGTGGTGCTATCACCAAGAACACAGAAGGTGAAGTTCGTAATTTGCATTACGCCCAAGCGGCGTTGCGCTAGACAAACGCAAAAAAATGATGTGACCACTCGTACCGAGAGCTTATTGCCTTACTCGCATTTCCTTAAGACATGTCGGCCTATCTGCTGGCAAACCTTTTAAAGTACGTACGGATCACCAGTCGCTGCAGTGGCTTCGAAATTTCCGTGATCCAGAAGGTCAGGTTGCTCGTTGGCAGGAACGATTACAGGAGTATGATTTTGTCTGTGAATACCGACGTGGGTCACGACATGGAAATGCCGACGCTCTTTCGAGAGTCACTACTTTCGGTGAGGTCAACACAACCCTGATGTGTGGTGCTGACACGTCTTGGGCAGAAGACCAGTTGAATGATTCGTATATAACGAATATTTACAAGCGTCAGGCCGAAGGTTCGTCTAAGCCGTCTGCCGTAGAGATGCGGCAGAAACCGTTCGATGAACGAGCATTATGGGGTCATTGGAAGGATCTGAAACTTATTGATGGGGTCCTATACCGTATAGACCAGTCTGGCCCCAAACTCATCACCCCGAAGCTAAAAGTGGCCACGGTGCTGCAGAAAGTACACACCGAATTGGGTCACGCGGGTCAATTAAAAACAGAAGCTGCAATCCGCCAGCGTTATTGGTGGCCAGGGATCCATGCCGATGTAGTAACGCAGTGCTTGTCTTGCGAGACGTGTTCAGCAATTAAAAACTACGCATCAGGTCCTCGGCGTACCCTTTGGAACCGTGGATAACAGACACCCGGCAACGGAGTAGGTGTTGGATATCAGCGGTCTTTTGCCAGTAAACCAAGAGAGGTTAATCGTATATATCTTGTTCTGTGGACTACTTCACGAAGTGGTCTGGAGGCAGTCCCTATCGAGCGACAAGATGCTGGCACTGTGGCATCTGCGATTGTCAATGAATGGATCGCTCGATATGGGGCACCCACTATGCTTCATTCAGATCAAGGCGCAGCGTTCGAAAGTCAACTGCTGAAGGAAACGTGCCGCCTGTTAGCGATCAAGAAAACACGTACTACTCCATACCATCCACAAGGTAATGGATTAGTAGAACGAACTAACCGGACCATTAAGGCTTTACTTCAGTCTTTCCTCGAACGACACCAAGCGGATAGGTGGGATGAGCTTTTGCCCCGTTGTATGTTGGCTTATCGGGCGTCAATTCACACCACTACTCGTTATACCCCGGCTTATCTAACATTCGGCCGGGAACTCAGACTTCCACTTGAACTCTTATCCCCTATCCCACCGTTGGAAGCTCTATCAATGCCTGAACACGTGAGAAACCTTCGCGAAAACTTGCGGACAGCATTTACTATGGCTCAAGGCCATATGAAGGATGCTCAACGCCGCCAAAAGGAACAATATGATCAACACGTCAACGGTCCAGTGTATCCAGTCGGCTGTCGTGTGTGGTTACACCGCCCAAAAGCAGGTGTCGGCGAGCCGGCGGAGCTTCATCACCAATGGCAGGGACCGTATGAAGTGATTTTTGTGCGCTCGCCCACAGTGTACGTCATTCCTGATACTCAATCCGCCTCTTCAGATGTGTTAACTGTGCATTACAATCAACTTAAACCGGCTTCCCCCACTAGCTTTTGTGAACCATGTGAATAAATTGTGCCTCCTGGATGTATTCCAATCGTCG
>LOND01000267.1:137453-153188 GCA_014220965.1 Paragonimus kellicotti
CTCTACCAGTAACCAGGAGAGGGAATCGTTACATCTTGGTTCTGGTGAACCACTTCACAAGGTGGTCTGAGGCAATACCTGTCGGGCGACAAGATGCTTGCAATGTGGGCATCTGCGATTGTCAATGAATGGATCGCTCGATATGGGGCACCCACTATGCTTCATTCAGATCAAGGCGCAGCGTTCGAAAGTCAACTGCTGAAGGAAACGTGCCGCCTGTTAGCGATCAAGAAAACACGTACTACTCCATACCATCCACAAGGTAATGGATTAGTAGAACGAACTAACCGGACCATTAAGGCTTTACTTCAGTCTTTCCTCGAACGACACCAAGCGGATAGGTGGGATGAGCTTTTGCCCGTTGTATGTTGGCTTATCGGGCGTCAATTCACACCACTACTCGTTATACCCCGGCTTATCTAACATTCGGCCGGGAACTCAGACTTCCACTTGAACTCTTATCCCCTATCCCACCGTTGGAAGCTCTATCAATGCCTGAACACGTGAGAAACCTTCGCGAAAACTTGCGGACAGCATTTACTATGGCTCAAGGCCATATGAAGGATGCTCAACGCCGCCAAAAGGAACAATATGATCAACACGTCAACGGTCCAGTGTATCCAGTCGGCTGTCGTGTGGTTACAGACCGCCCAAAGCAGCGTGTCGTCGGTGACGGGACGCGCAACCTCATGCGCAGTGGCATGGTACCACTTATTGAAGTATTATCTTGCGCGCGCTTCAACTCACAGTTGTACGTCATCGTGATACTCAATTCCGCACTCGTCGGGATGTGTGTAACTGTTGCACTCAATCAACTCAAATACCGGTCATCTCATACTACTAGCATTGTCGAACCATGTGAACTAATTGTGCCTCCTGGATGTATCTCCAATCGTCGAGCAGACAGTGGAAATCCCACCGGAAGGCGGCTCAGCCAGTGCACTTGTGAATGGAAGCACTGAGGACACGACTGCCCTGCAGAGGGGTGGCAGTTGTAACTCGAAACAGAAAACTGATGTCAAACGTTTTAAAATGAGCGCTGTATATTTTATATCCCTCTTTCTACTTCTCAACATGATTGACGACACCCCCCAACAAAGCATGACACGCCTCCGATGAGGAATAATCCTTCGACGTCATCGCAAACGCTTGCTTTGTTTCTGATCCGCATAGTTGCTTGTACACAATTTGTGTTTCGTGATTCATGTCCGCCTAGGATACGTAGCTCGGTCAATCGCTGTACATTTGTTCTGATCATCCGCCATGGATATTGAGTTATGTTGCATGCAGTGTACGAATTCTCCTTGCATTTCGGTTACTCATCGTTGTGCCTTGTCCGTTGCAGCTACTGAGTGTCCTCGCTAGAGACCGTCAACCTTCGACAGCAAACCTATTACAGTATGGCTGCTGTTGTTGTGGTTGGTTTCGTGTGAGAATGTTAACACAAGGATGTTCAAGTAATTTTTACATTTATTTTTCATTTTTTCATCCATTATGATTTTTATTTTATTGTTTATTTGTAGAAAATGGACTATATTGCGACTTTCAAGGCGATGTTTGAGAACCGTGAATTTCGCACTTTCTCACAGTTCCAGGAGTGCCTTCAGAGGTACATGGAGAAGGTGGGCGTTATTTACGTTCGTGGGCTGAGCCGTAGGTCGAAAACGGTTCTGAAGTACGATAAGGTAAGGTTGCATGGTTCCCTGAAAACCGTGCAGATTTATTATCGTTGTACGAAGTATAAAAGGCGTAGGAGTGTATGCAGGGTGTGCGACGTGTCTAGTGGGTTAACTGTTGTTAGTTTTAACAAATCAGTTCTCGCGACACATGTTGCAGATCACGATTTCATGTGGTCCGACGAAATGCTTGTCTGGTTGGGTGCTCTTTCGAGCTAGAGCACAACCACCCCTCAATCGTCTGCCATACGAATCCTATCCTGCAATTTGGGGACTCACCGCCAGTGAATTGAACGAATGAAGGAGCCTGTTCCAGTGCAATACACCAGCTGCTGACATTAAACAGTACGTAGCGGATGTTTACGGAAAGTTTATCACAACCGCTGACGTTGGAAACATCCGCCGCAAGTTAAAGCCTGCAATGTCAAGTGAGTTTGTTATGTAACAACGGTAACGGAACATCAGAGAACCTTGAGGAAGTTCTGTCGGTGATTAGTGCGATAGGTGTGGTGCGCACATTGCGGGAAGGTAGATAATGGGAAGTATGCTTCACTACGTAGGCTGTTCGAAATTTTTCGAGAAATGATGGGCG
The DNA here is from genome assembly GCA_014220965.1 of Paragonimus kellicotti. Classification (NCBI taxonomy): domain Eukaryota; kingdom Metazoa; phylum Platyhelminthes; class Trematoda; order Plagiorchiida; family Troglotrematidae; genus Paragonimus; species Paragonimus kellicotti. The sequence continues at coordinate 139,722 of LOND01000267.1, forward strand.
AGCACATTGTGGTGAAGACGTTTGTCATGGATAAGATGGCCGCGCAAATGAGAGCAGCCCATGTGGTGTTCGGCTGCGACATAATGTTGTGTTACTTTCATGTACGCCGTACGTAAGCGTGTAAGTGGGTAACATTTGTTTGTCATGTTCGTTAAAAGAAACTCTTTCCGCAGTCGTTATCTCTTCCACCGAATGGCTACGGTAGACAATGAAGAAGAATAAGCTGCACCTTTACACCGTATACCGTAGGTTCAAACGTGACTTACATATCATCCGCCAAACGGACAGTAATTTCTGAATTATTTGTTGTGTCATTGGCTGTACATCAAGCCGAAGTGGGCCATTCATGCGCAAAGCGATGTTGTCCACTTCGGCAGTCGTACGAATAATAGGCTGGAGAATGCAAACGGACGGTTGAATAAGAGGACGCTCGCAAGGGATTTCCTAGCCGTTGCCATTCAAAAATATGGATCCACAGCGAGTGGCTGATGCGGGAGTACGAAATACAAACGACGTACGAATGCGACCGTCATGAAGTTGTCGATGTAGACTGGTATGTCAAGAACATTCTTCACAGAATGACCACGTTCGCAAGCCATCTTGTCCAAAACATCTGAACGGACGGACTCCAAACTCCCTTGCGAAACAGTATCTGGGTGCGGGGTAAGTGATTCTATAATAATCAACCTTAACACCGCAGCTTCGTGTGCAACATGATGGCGACGCTTTCGTCGTGGATAGCGTGCAGGGCACATGTGAGTGTACTTTTACCGTTCGATATGTGTTTCGAAAACACTTCTACCCTACGGTAAGGCGTTTTGTAGTTTTCATTTCCGTTTACAAAGGTCGTGTCCCCATTCATGAGCGGTGGTTGGCGGAGTACAACCTGCCACTTCGACCGTCACTATGAAAGCCCTGCATAATGTACTTGAAAAACTGCACGACTGCAGCAGCCGCACGGCGGTGACGTGTTTTAACAGCATCATTGCATTTGCCAGTAAAATAGTGGAACGTGCTAAGACTGGCTTACCTTTGTACGACTTCCCCGCTGGCTCGTCTACAAGCAGTATGCCACCGAGATGGGTGAAGAAGCCTGGAACAGGATTGCCATGTGGACACTGCGGTGACCCGGTACAGATGGACAGCTATCGCTGTGATGCCGATCAGCTGATTTTTCACTCTGAATGCATCCAAATGGCGGACATAAACGAGTGTCCATTCTGTGGCAAGCAGCTTCAACCTCAGTCACCTGGTAGGTGCACGTTTCGAATTGTTAATTTTGTCAGTTCCCTCCACTTCAGCCAGTGCAAACTGGTCGTCGAGTCGGTGTAAGTGAGACCATATGTGAGAAAGATGGTTCACTTATCACCAATCAATCGCGTCGACTTAGACGGGCCCGCTGACAATGTACTGGTTACACACAAGCCGAAGAAAGCGCGAATCAACATAACCTGGAGCGATTATCCTGTTGATATAATTGAAGAAAGTGAGTTCATTCACATATGCGTACACAGTTTTCTTGCAGATATCATGTGATGAACAAGATGACTACGATCGCATGTGACACAGGGCATCAGTCATCCGGAAGGACACGCAGAACGCGCGAAAACCAACGGCTACATCGTGTGCTGAATGAAGATGGAGTTAGTATGTACCACTTTCCACAGACTTCAAATACATAATTCACGTCGATATCCCCATGCGTTCGTTCTCATTGACTTCAGGCGTTCACCTGCGTTTCAGCATGTAGTTATGTGTCTATGCGTGTACTACTGCTTGACTTAACTCGTGAAGTAGGACAAACGGATGGAGCAGTTATAAGTGTCTAAGCATGGACTACTGCTTGACTTAACTCGTAAGGTATGGCAAATGGATGGAGCAGTTATAAGTGTTTAAGCATGATGTACTGCTTGTCTTAACTCGTAAGGTATGGCAAACGGATGGAGCAGTTATAAGTGTCTTAAGCATGATGCTACTGCTTGTCTTAACTCGTGAAGTAGGACAAATGGATGGAGCAGTTATGTATGTAAGCGTGGAGTGCTGTTTGCCTTCACTCGTCCAGCAGGTGACCTCGTCGGCATTACAGAGTACGTCACGATTCCATGGAAAATGTGCAGTAGTGGTAAAAATTTGTAGTGTATCTAAACACTATATAAAGATTAAGGTGAATACGAGGTCCAAAATGTGACGAAAATGAAGGCAACTGACTCACAGTAAGTCGTAAAGGTGCGTTGGCTTAGAGTTCCACTGCACCGAATGAAGGTTCCCAATGGACACTATCTGTCATGTTTGGAGGTCACAGTGAAGATAATTCCGACGACAGATGAAATGGGAAATGTGCTAAAATAAATGGTTGATTCCGCTAGCCTTTAACTCTCCAGAATTCGGTATACAAGCGACACGAAACAGAGAGAACGCAGGGCTCGCGACCTGGGAGGTGTGATTTGAATTATTGATTATCGATTTGGTTCGATTCACATGGTTTAAACATCTAGTGTACATGTGAGGTTGAGAAAGGAGAAAATTGTGAACAATGAAAATTATAAAGTACAAAAATGCTACAAATCCGACGGCTATGCATGCTGAATATAACTAAGAAAATATCGCTGACTTGTCCAGTTCTTGCGCATAATCCTACGTTGCAATGTTTTATGACGTATCTTACGTTCGCAGCTTTAGAAAAGGCGTAGTCCTCATGATCCAACAACGGTTCAATCGTCGGAAGTATTATCACGTTTTCCTGCCTAATTACATTCAAATTTCGATAAAATCATGTGTTTCCACGTCTATGACATCGCTTTTCATTATATTCCACCATTAATTTTCCCAAATAACGGAAAATGCACATTTTTGTTATTTTTCCATTAATCCCTATGTCATTAAACTACCGCACACTCCTTGCTTACGTCTTCGGAAGATTAAAACAAAAGAATGTTCAAGCAACAGAATTCTACGATTTCAGGAACTGCAACACGCAACAAAATTATAACAACTTCGGCAACTTCAAAAAGATTTTTACCACAAAGATTACAGAGATATTTTTGGTCTACCGATTACACGCAGCCCTTCAAGTCCATCTTGACAGTGTTACGCAACCCAAGAAGGACTAGTGGTAAAGCCTCTTGCCAGGAAGGGTTCGACTGCGCACTGAGGGCTGCTTTTAACTGACGATGAAAACGTTCCACCATCCCGTTGGATTCCGGATGATAGGCGGTAGTGCGTATATGCCTGCACCCAAGAGTATTCAGGAGATCTGTGAAAGATCCTTCAAAATGAGAACCACGATCAGTAGTCACCAAGGCGGGACAACCAAATTGGGCTACCCAGCGTTCCAAAAAGGCGCGAGCCACCGTTTCGGAAGCGCAATCAGGAAGTGGGATTGCCTCCGGCCACCTAGTAAAACGGTCAACACAAGTCAGAAGAAAGGTAAAACCGTTAGAAGGTGGTAGCGGTCCGACGAGATCGACGTGCACGTGATGAAGACGTGCGTCGGGTGCCGGGAAGACACCGATGGGGCTTTTGGTATGCCTATGAACCTTGGAACGTTGACATTCTAGACAGCAGCGAGCCAATTTCGGACGTCGTGGTTCACTTTAGGCCATACAAAGCGTTCAGTGATAAGCTTCACTGAAGCACGTATGCCAGGGTGCGATAGGTTATGCAGTGCGTTGAACACTGCACGACGGAACGATAAGGGCACTACAGGCCTAGGTACGCTTTGTGAAACGTCGCACAGGATGGTGCCCTCAGAGGAAGTTAAGGGAACAGGCAGTATTTTGAGTGAGCTATGCTGACGGAGTTGCTCAATCTCGGAGTCGCCTGTTTGCGCAGCGGCCATAGCAGCCAAATCAAGAGGAATAGGTGTGGAATCGCTTACCTGGTATACACGTGAAAGGGCGTCAGCGACAGGATTAAGGACACCTGAAACATGCCGTATATCTGTCGTAAACTGAGAGATATAATCCAGGTGCCTGATTTCCCTGGGGGAATACCTGTCGGACGATGAGTTCAAAGAATACACCAATGGTTTATGGTCAGTGTAGACCGTGAACCGTCGGCCTTCAACAGCATGCCGAAAATGGCGTATTGCGAGATAGATGGCAAGCAATTCTCGACCGAAAGTACTGTAGCGAGTCTCCGCGGGTTGCAACCGTTTGGAGAAGAATGCAAGAGGTTGCCAACTACTTCCAACGTACTGTTGTAACACGGCGCCAACAGCTGTATCGGAAGCGTCGGTTACAATGGACAACTGAGCACTAGGGTCAGGATGAGCGAGCAGGGCTATTTTGGAGATAGCCTCTTTAAGCTCTTTAAAGGCTGTACGCGCTGAATCAGTGAATGACAGTTTACGATCACCTCCACGAAGGAGATCGGTCATTGGTTGCATAATATGCGCGCAGCGAGGAATGAATCGACGATAATAGTTTACCAGGCCACAAAATCTGCGAAGCTGCTTAAAAGAAGAAGGTTCAGGATAATCCTGGATGGCCTGAACTTTGGAAGGAAGGGCAGCAATTCCATCGGCTGAAATCCGGTGACCTAGAAACTCAATGGTCGACTTGCCTAGCTCGCATTTTGTCGGGTTGACTGTAATACCATAGTTAGTCAGTCGTTCAAACAAACTACGCAGGTGTGCAAGGTGCTGATCCTCAGAAGAGCTTGCATCTAGAATGTCGTCAGGATAAGGATAGATGAAGTCTAGGCCAAAAGGGTCATTGTGCATAAAGCGCTGAAAGTCTGGGCGGCATTGGTCAGTCCAAATGGCATTCGCAAGAACTCGAAAAGACCAAATGGAGTAATCACAGCGGTCTTGGGTATGTCTTCCGCCGCCACTGGAATTTGGTGATAAGCGCGGACTGAATCAATTTTGCTGAAAATGTTTTCCCCGCGAGGCAGGTCGTAAGATCCTGCGTGTGTAGAATGGGATACTTATGATGGACTGTTACCCTATTGGGACCGCGGTAATCACCGCAAGGACGCCAGTCCCACTATTTTTTGGGAACCAAATGCAGTAGTGAGGCCCAAGAACTACCGGAAGGGCGAATAATCCCGAGTTCGAGCATGTGTTCGAACTCGACCCCAGCGAACTTAAGCTTTCCAGTGGCCAACCTGCTGGGCCTGGCCGATACAGCGGGCCTTTGGTTCTTATGTGATGTGTGACATTGGAGGTCACAGCGGGCACGGCGTTCGATGCCCGGACTAGTTGCGAGGAACTGTTTAAAAAGTTCCGAAAAAGACGGTGGAGCAGTCGGTGTCGCGTGAACAGGATTGACGGCTGCAACGGTCGCGCTATTACCGTTGATGCTCAGGTGTGTAACGGCATCTATTAGCTTCCGGCGTCGCGCATCGACTAAAAGGTCGAAATGCCGGAGAAAATCGATACCGATGATGGCAAACGGAACGGCAGCAACAACGAAAATCCAACGAAAGTTTCGCGGAGACCCAAGTCCAACGTTAGCGAACGCTGACCAAAAGTCTGGATAACAGTGCCATTGGCGGCACGGAGATGAGGAGCGCCTGACTGTGTCGCCTCGGAGGGGGTCTGTGGGACTACGCTAACCTGCGCTCCTGTGTCCACCAGGAATGCGGTCCCTGTGGAGAGATCCCGAACAAACATGAGGCGACTAGGGGTGGATGCGCCGGCAACGTCCGTCGCCATTACGCGTCGGCGGTCCGGTTTCCCTGAAGCGATGAGGGAAAAGAGCAAGGGGTTGTACATCTAGTGGCTTTAGCACCATATCGTTCATGGTACCAGCAGAAGCCTTTACGGGCTGTGAATTACGTCGACGGGGCGACCTGTATTTAGGCCGACGCCAAGGGGATCGCTTTCGAGAACGAGTAATAGACATATCGCCTAAGTCTCTGCGTAAGGCAGCCACTTCCGCCCACAGGGCCTTGATCTCTGCAAGGTCGGCTGAGTGAGAACTTACAGGCCGTTCCGCAGCTGAGGTCGTAGGAATGGCACTCACTCTGGGATTACTGGAATTGTGCAAAAATGGCTGGAACCGCTCGACCACTTGGTCGGCAATTTCGGCAGCTTCTGGCAGCGGTTGCGAGTGGGCTACGGACACAATAGCCTGGGCTGTCTCCGGCAGCCTTTGCATCCATAGCTCTCGTAACAGTGACTCGTCCATGTGGGAGCCACCAAGAAGTTGCTGCATCTCACGGAGCAACGTAGAGGGACGCTTGTCGCCCAGCTGTAATCCACTGAAAAGCTGCTGTAAGCGGGTCTTCTCTGATGGGGTTACCCGCTTAATTACGGCCTCCTTAAGGGTGTCGTAGCGATGTTCCGGAGGCTGAGTAAGGAGGACGTCACGCAGTTGCATTGTGACTTCCTTTGGAAGCCTGGACACTAACTGACTGAACTTCGCCTGGTCAGACGAAATTCGGTTGTTGACAAACTCGGCCTCAAGATAGACAAACCACAGTAGTGGGTCCATCTCCAAGAAAGGAGGAACTGTTAAGGTAACTGCGCCTACAGTATGCAAATCAAGGGGCTTGGTATCTTCGCCAGACATGGTAGGAACTCAGCAGCTTGTAGTTTGCCAAAAAATGGGAATACAATGTAGGTTAACAATATGAAAAATCATTCAGGTCTACTATACTACAAGAAATACGATACGACCAGTAGTAATAAAACGCTTTATAAAAATTAAACCAAGGAACTGACTCACCAAATAGCGTGAGATAAAAATGCGAGGACAGAATACGTCGGATCACCGAATAAAAATAGCGAACCAAATTTCAGCGAAAATACTATCGTCGGGCTCACCAGTTTGTGGGAACTCTCCCACAAAGTCTCACACCAGATTCGATGAGTTACCCAGCGGCAATAATTCAGAAGACAACGAACAGCGCAGTACTCTATATATTGCCACGACCGAGAAGCAAGAAAATGTACAGTCAGCAAGCGTCCTGCGTGCAGCGCGCGGAACGAAAAAGTGAAGAAGTTCTACGCTAGCGGAAATAGGGCGAACAATTGGGCTAAACAAACATGCCTCATCGGGGAGTGTCAAATTACACAACGAAATACCAACAAAAATTATGTCATTCTAAGCGGTTGCTACACTACGAGTAAATCGGTATGAACTTGAATCGTTAGAGAACGATGCAATACTTACCGATGGAAAACAAACGCACAAGAACTCATTGAGCACAGCATATTACCTGACACTCCAGAGCACTCCACCCACACTGATTTGCGTAATCGTAATAAAAAGGATAATGTATATTTCGCAACGCGCCTGTGATGAACACGTTCGGTTGAGCACGATCCTTGTAGATTATCACATCCGGTGCGGAAATAATTGTTATCATTATACAGTATGCCAAATTTGAAATCCGTAAGTAATAGTGACGTCATCAGACAGAAGAGAATCGCAGTCTACGAAAATCGACGCATGTATAATGAAGAATATAAGGCGGCGTGTAACATAGGCTCAGTACGGAAGATGTGATGATGGGGTAATTCATATTTTACAAGCATGTGTGCGAGTCGATGATCCAATTCGATTGAATTCACTAATGAATCGATCCCTAACGCTTCAAGTTCATACCGAATTACGCGTATTCCGTTGGCCCAATAAATGCTTCTCTCAATATCCAACGGCAAAGACGATAATTTATCTTCGAGACAGTCAATGAGGCACCCGTGAAAAGTGGATGTAATGTGGTACTAATCGAATCAGTGCGTATGAAAATTATCTCTCACCTCAAATGTGAAAATTCGCATAAGATGAACCGAGAGTATACCCGTACAACAAATTCAACGAACTAAGCATCGCCCAGTAATGGGGGCAAGATAAACGGAATTGAGCTCACTCCCGAAATGGTCATTGGTTGGGTCAGGGCGAAACAACTGTTTGCGCATCGAGAAATGATGAAAAATACAAGCTACCCAAGAAAAAAAAGAAACAGAATGTCTAATTTTGGCAGCTAGGAATTTACAGGGTTCATACCGAACAAGAGTAAGGGAAATGGTTGCAGTTGCTGGTGCGTGGATAAAGATGGTTTATGCGATTTACTTTTGGGGAAAACGATGAAACATGTGGTCGCTTTTCAACACTACTCAAACGAAACATAACAATCTCAAAAATTATGCAAAAGACCTTAGGGAATCCAGCAGTTATTGTGGTCTGGGTCAGCCGAATCATTTTTGCTATTTGGAGAGTGTGTGGTTATTTATGTCATTCTCAATGATGTTGTTTTTTGTAGGCTGAATTGGCTTCGGAGCCTAAGTTATCTAAACGTAACTGAGCTTCGGATCCGGAATTTTTTTCGCGCTATTCTCAAAGGTGTTGGTGAGTACGTTCTGCCCGAACTGTCATTATTGTTTTGCTCCAGATGGAAAGATAACCAGGCGCTTCCGCAAGTCGCAAAAGAGAGGTGGCGCTGTGCAGGAATCGCGCGGGTGTCGACGCGCAGATGGCGGACAAACTGCAGGTATCACGACGGAACATGTAGAAAAAATGGCCAGCAGCGCTTTTTAGACTTTTCAAATTGATGGTTTTACTAAAACTAACGTTGTTCACCTCCAACATTTTCGGCGCTTTTCGAGCCCCTAAATAATTTTTAAATAAGTTCGCGAAGGTATGAAAGAGCAAATTGTGATTTTGCATTATTACTCACCTACTCCGCCAGTAAACTCATCAACAGTAGCGGTCAAATCCAAATCGCTAACAGCCGAATGTGCTGAAAACTGCCGCGGTAAACTGAAAGAGAAAGAAATAGGAGGACAGACGGCGCAGAGAACGTAAGGGCTAGGATGAATAATATATGGCATATCCCCGTAAATAACTGAGATGAATCAAGGGTGAGACTTTACAGTTTCACGGTGTCCTTAAATATTCTAATGTTGTCGCTGCCATTGGTAATTGGAGCCGACTAACCTGAATGTAACCAGCTAAACGTGGGAAAGTTAAACCACCACCCTCAAAATGCATGAATAATTCCACGATCTTCTGCATGCGCACTTCCGCTGTACGCAGTGCGTTGGTTATTTTGATAATCGCGTTGCGCACATGAATGTAGGAAACAGGTCAATCACATCCACAATCCCAAGTGTAAACAAAGCGATCAAACTCTCCACATATGTATAGGATGCTGTAACGTTTTCGCAGCCGTTAAAATCTGCCATCAAAAATCTAAAAAAGTGGGGCAACTTTGAATGTTTGGTTATATTTCGGTAGTATCGCCCAAGGATTTGAAAAGCCTTCCATTTTGTGACAGAAATTGTCATGAGCCTTCAAGTATTTGTTTCAACCACACGATAATGACCTTGTCCTCCAGTTGTCGATGGGGCCGAAAATAATTATTAATGCTGTTGTGGAAATATACACCGGTTTTTGCCAGAGTTTCTCCTGAGATTCGCTTGGTAGGCAGCTGTTTTGTGTTAACAAACAATGACGCATTGTACGTAGATGTGGTGTACACACTGATACATGTTCTACCGGTTTATTTCATCCCACTTTAAATTATAGATTATCTACATGACTCTAAAGATCTATTCGAGGATCAAGAATGTTCCAGCTCCGTGAAAACTAGAAGTTGGTGGGTAAGGGCACGAACGGTCACTGTTTTGTACGTGCCTCGTTGGGGCGTATAGTCAAGCAGCGACTGTTTGAATTATGATATTGCGAGTGCGATTACTGCCAAGGTAACATGTTAGATAACGCAAGGGTGAAAGTGGTGGATTACGGCGCGTCCACTAAGTTCAACTTACACAGTTGCACAGTTCTCGTGATGCATTTTGCCAATGACGATACCGCGTCGCTAGGAAGAAAACTGGGTTGGCTTTTAGCTTTGGGGCACAATCACGGTACAAGTGCCTTCCAGTACGATGCGCGTCCCGCAAATCGTTGGTTCACAATAAGTAAAACAAACGACTCTAGATACTTATCCCGATTCAACATTCCACTGGGTGAGTCAAAACAGTATGCTGCGGATGTTTACGATAAGCACCTGACGGCCACGCATATTTGCAACGTTCTTTATGGGTCGAAACCTCCTACAATAAGTAGGTGGATTTGTGTATAGAAATGTTGCAGAAAACCTGCTTTAAATACTCAGCCGCATAGAAACTAGTGGCATAGTGCGTGTCACTAAGGACGACAGCAATAGAAACACGCACGTATGCCTAGCTCAAAATCAGAAAATGCACTTGTTAAGACGCTTCCCTGATATGGGCATTGTCGATGTCACACTAGGAACAAACCGCCACAAGTGAGTCTTGTAATATTTCACACTCCGGCTGTAGTTTACAATTACACCAGCTCCCGGTCACAGATGGAATGGGTCATGAACGACCAGTGATTTTTGCCTACGTTCGCAGTGGAAAATGCGCCACCCCTGTGTAATTGATCTGAAATATTCCATCGCGTAATGGTAGACCACATTTTTGTGAGAACTCCTCTGATGGACAAGTTTGAGGTTCAAATGGCGGCAGCATGAGTACTCTTTGGGTGCGATATATTGTTGTATTCGAGATGTCATGAAGAAGCATGTAATCTGATATAGTTACCCCATAACCATCATTTAGACAAATTAATTTCGAAATCGGTGTTCCATCTCATGACTACTTCTAAGTTAGTCATTACAACGGTCGCTTCACGGCCGAAGTTCAACCGAGACGTTGAAACAATTAGACGAACGGGCCCGTGGTTCACTAACTCCTTCATGTGCAATTGGCCTTGCGTAAAACCTAAGCGGATCATCCGTGCACAGTCAAATGTTGCAGACTTCGGAACTGGAACAAGTAATTGTTTGGAGAATGCAAATAAGGCACTACAAAGCGCACTCACCCAAGAGATCGTCTTACCACAGCCGGCAGTGAAGTTTGGTCCCAAAGCAGGTGGCAAATACTGAAGTTTAAGATGCAGTGCGCCTACCACCGTGACCACCGTGAAGTGGTTAGCATCGGCTTGTAATTGAACACACTAGCTCAGCTAACAATGGTCGGCAGTTAACTGGTGTTGAAACTACCCACTGGAGGTGATCCCCAACTGCACTCTAACCGACTGGGTGGGCGTAAGGTGAACCGACTCCTGTGGTAAGCTTTAGTCGCTCCACGTGAGCCACGAAGGCACACGCTAAATGGTGAACATCAACTTTGTCAAGTACGAGTGCAATTTTCACAGGTCCAACTGGTTACCATGCATTCACTTGCTGTCCTTCTTCAAAAATGCTTCTATTCATAAGGTTGGTTGTCAACGACTAAGCCCACACTTGTTCTAGGCCGCTTCCACATTCATCGCCGGCGGCCTGCTAAGTATAACTGGCTTAGAAGCAGTAAGTTTTGCCGATAAATCATTGTCCCTAGTACTGGTCTGTTTCAGCTGGATTAGAAAGCATTGCATTTTGGGTTGGTCAGACTGCGGGATGTGAGTCCCAAGACGGAGAGCCGGATGTTTATGGTCATCATAGCTTTCATACACCAGTCCATTGATAAGGACGAAGCGGACTTATCACGAACAAATTTCTCTCATTCTGTTGAGCAGTGCGAGGCAGCCGCGATCGGAAGGGAGGTCTCACGTGGATATGCCGATGAATACTGCTGTGACCCTGTAAACATGAATGCCTATAGGTACGACAATTATCAGCTGATTTTTATTTCGAATACATGAATTATACTTATATATCGCAGATTCTCCCCATGTAGTGCGCACCTTTAACCCCCTTTACACGGCAAGCTATGATATAATTAACTATGCGGCTTTAGCTGCATCAAATTAGAAAGCTGGTGTCTGCAACGTTAAAATCGAACAAGATGGTTCTGTCTAGATATATTAATCTGTGACGGTCTGATACCAACCAAAAATGAATTTCACGTTGTCCATGCACGTAAACCAGTGCAAGTCAAAGTAATGCTGGGTGACATTTCCCACGGTAATGATCACGGTAAGTACTGCCACATCTTCGATACTACCTAACGTTTATATCTGGTCCTAGGTACCTTTGACAAGGAAGGTTTACCCTGAAGCTGAACCCAAGGCGAAACGCCTGCGGCAAACGGATCAGCATTTTGGAGAACATGCGTTTCAAAGCTTCTTCAACTTTCAACTTCACCTAAGTTGACTATCGTGCGTAAACGTCAGTTTGTTTAACCGTAGGTCGTATCCGCAAAGTCTGCCTCAAGCCCTGCCTAACCATTTTACTTTCTGTGAGGCATGTTCGGTGTTACTCACCGGCGGATCATCTGAACTGCGCAGACTTTAGGATCTTCGTCTGGCCGTGCTGCCAAACCAGCTCACGCACGATTAAAGTGAGCAGTAAATATAGCCGACAGATCAAGTTGGCCAACGGCAAATTAATAATTGAAAACTATCACATAATTTTCCTGCTACTTACTCCCGGTGTTATAAATATGGTTCGTTTTCGGTTAACTGCTGTGATGAGTAAGAACATGGAATTTATCCCAGATAGCACCAACTATTTCATGGATAACGGAATGCATAAGTCAAGGAAGAATGGATCAATATCTTCACTATGCGAATTCCCAAATCACTGCTAGCACCATCTATTGAAAAAAATACAAATGACAGCTAATTCATCAAATAGTTGTAGTGTAAAAAAAATATACGCATTCGAAGTTGGCCGATCAAAGCTGAAACGCAAAGAGGAACCTCCAACGAAGGGGTGCTGAAGCACCGAACACAACCAACGGTCATAAGTCACGCTTGCCTCGAACTAAACTACCGCGTAGCACAGGGAGAACGACGACACAGCAGACAGCGTGTATCGATCAAGTGTTACTACAAGCACATGCTACACAAAAAGCTACGCGGATTGTAATGTTCCAGGCAAAATTACGGACATGATGGGAGTTCGACATATATCTTCAATGTCGAGCAATCGATTTATTCACATGGTGCGTTTCCATATCCTCCCTCTTAATTGATCTCTGGAAAAGGAGCAATGGGAAACGAAATTACAACCGTAGCGTGCTTTGGTCGCTACATATTTCGCTATCAAATTACTGCGGGCTTCTGCCCTGATTGTCAGTTTTCGGACATTATAACGAAATACTTCCCTGCTACAGATAGATATTTTATACTTTCCAGTTAACTGTGGATTGAAATTTTCGTCGACGTTACAAATTCCGCCAATAGTTTTTAACCCACGTGAAAATTTACCGAGTGCGGATAATTTTCAGCATTTCCTATGGATTATAAACGCAAGGATCCCCGTCGTAGACCATGTTTGCTGGAGTTGTGTTAAATGAAAGACGCTTCGAATACAAGTTTCTCATCACTTCCCGCATGTGTTCGTTCTCCATGTTGTTCATGGCGAACGTCATTCGGAAGGAGCAGCTACTAGTGTGAATGCATACTGCATTCTCAGACGTTGATCATAGCCTAAGTCAATGGGATGGAGCAGCTACTGGTGTGAATGCATACTGTATTCTCAGATGTTATTCAGAGCCGTAGTTAATAAGGCTGAAGCGGCTACTGGTGTGGATGCTTACTGAAA
>LOND01000267.1:153288-174103 GCA_014220965.1 Paragonimus kellicotti
GACGTTACAAATTCCGCCAATAGTTTTTAACCCACGTGAAAATTTACCGAGTGCGGATAATTTTCAGCATTTCCTATGGATTATAAACGCAAGGATCCCCGTCGTAGACCATGTTTGCTGGAGTTGTGTTGAATAAAACAAATGTTTGTCAATTATCCGTTTCGAAGGCTCGCCTTTAAGGTCGTTCAAAAGGGAAAAACGGTCATTTTGGCGCGATCCTCGTTTTTAAATATTTTTGGAAATTTTAAAATCGGAATTTCAGGCAAAGTACTTACAATGCATCAATTTTAAATAAACAGCGGTACTGCAAATATTGAAATACATCGATCAAGTGCCAAAAGTATGCTTTGGTGATAAAAAAATTTCCCACCACTTTCGCGAAAGTCATCCCTTATTGGCGTTAGGTCACTTTTTCAAGTTTTGTTAATGCGCTCATTGCAACTTTTCAGATGAAATACGTCATTCTATAGCCTGAGAGCGCTTCGTTCCGTGTGGTTTTGAAGATACGGTCAAAATGGAATCATACGACCACACAGCGTTTGGTATTGCATTTCAACAAGAACACTAACACATTTGATGATGAAACATGTATGACAACGTTTCCAGCTTCCTTGTCTATACGATATTTGTACTGTTTCTTCTTGTTGGAAGATTTCAGATAGATACTGGTCGACGAAATGTTGCCCTTGGAAATGGTTGGAAATGACGCTATCATATGGCTGTTTTCGGGTCGTTAATATGCATCGGCGTGAGAAAAGATTATTAGGTCACACTCTATCTTGGATCTTGCGAGAAGTAAATTCTATTCTTCTTACTGCATTGTCTTCTATACTTAGATTGGAGTGCGTGTCGTTCATAGAAACCGATAAGAATAATCTGGATGAATAACTATCTGGCCCGATCACTGGGAGGTGTACCTCTATCGGCACGGCTTGATAGTTGAAACGCCCAGTACCTATGTGGTTGCACGAAAATTACCTCCATCAGATATGACGGGAGAGTACGGACTCAACATATGCTGTATTCTCAGACGTTGATTATAGCCTAAGTCAATCGGATGGAGCAGCTACTGGTGTGAATGCATACTGCATTCTCAGACGTTGATCATAGCTGTAGTTAGTCAGGCTGAAGCAGCTACTAGTGTGAACGCATACTGCGTTCTCGGACATTTTTATACTACCATAAACGCATTCGTGGTATCCCTTTTGATTCCACCCAAAACCCACGCTTTAGAAAAATGGCTTCCCCTGTGATACTTTCGTTTCATGAAGAGAGGTTTGTCGATTACAGAAAGGATGGCTTGACTAAAACAAAAGTAGGTGAAAAACCAAACTCATCAAAAATGTACAGGTGAATGCGACTATCAAAAATATCATTTATTATAGTCGCTACATAATTGCCCACAACACAATGAAAGGTCTGTGACAAATTCGGGCAAACGAAGATAAACGTAAACCGTATACTTCGGGGTGATGTCGCGCATATCCTGAGCCCAGATAGTACTCAAATCAAAACACATTGGAGACCCGTGGTTAGACAATCGTGGAGCACCAGAAGTGATAAATGGTGTTCTAACAGTTGATAATTAACATGATGGAACATCGCAGAACATACAGATATGCTTCTGAAATTGGTGACAATATGGACCAAAAGTCGCGAGAAACAGAGTTCTCATTGTCAAGTCCACTGGATAATTTGTGGCTGCAATAGTACGGGGAGTCAAAACAATGATCAACAGATCACTGACCCTTCACCTGTGTTGCAGTTATATTAACTTTCAGAGACATTGCTGATTGGTAACACGGGGTTGGGAATGCATGTTCTACATATTTAGTGTCGGTTGCAGCATATATATTACAGTTTCAGGCTACCGCTAATATATATGTTCGCCAAAGACCATTTCAAAGTCATACCCGGAAAGCGAAGTCCCGCGAACCTAATCGGCAAACTGTTCCCACCATATATCAAACAGAAGAGCTGTATATAGAAAATATACTTGGATTCATTTTCAAACATTGCAGATTCTGATCTATCCAGAGAATGAAATCGCTAGCACAGTCTCGCTGACCTAGCCCATGAAGAACGTCTGAGAATGCAGTATGCATTCACACCAGTAGCTGCTCCATCCGATTGACTTAGGCTATGATCAACGTCTGAGAATGCAGTATGCATTCACACCAGTAGCTGCTTCAGCCTGATTAACTACAGCTATGAACAACGTCTGAGAATGCAGTATGCATTCACACCAGTAGCTGCTCCATCCCATTGACTTAGGCTATGATCAACGTCTGAGAATGCAGTATGCATTCACACTAGTAGCTGCTCCTCCCGAATGACGTTCGCCATGAACAACATGGAGAACAACACATGCGGGAAGTGATGAGAAACTTGTATTCGAAGCGTCTGTGGTACATGGTAATCATCATTTTTGAGTCCGTTGATTGTCATATTGATCGGAGTATTTTCTGCACCGCGATAGATACCTGGCGTTCTAACCATCAAGTCGTGACTGGCTGAGAGGTATACCTCCCAGTGATCGGCAGGCAGCTTGAGTTCATCTGTTTCCGTATACTGTTTCGTATGAACGACACGCGACCTCAATCTAGTTGGAAACAATGCAGTAGAGTGAATAGAATTTACTTCTGAAGATTCCAAGTGATAGAGTGGGACATAATACCCTTTTCTCACGCCGCTGCATATCAACCGAAGATGAAAACAGCCATATGATAGCGTCATTTCCAACCATTTCCAAGGGCAACATTTCGTCGACCAGTATCTATCTGAAATATTCCACACAAGAAACAGTACAAATATCGTATAGACAAGGAAGCTGGAAACGTTGTCATACATGTTTCATCATCAAATGTGTTAGTGTTCTTGTTGAAATGCAATGCCAACATTGTGTGGTCGTATATTTCCATTTCGACCATATCTTCGAAACCACACAGAATGAAGCACTCTCAGGCTATAGAATGACGTATTCCATCTGGAACATTGCAATGAGCGCATTTACAAGACTTGAAAAAGTGACCTAACGCCAATAACGGATGATTTTCGCGAAAATGGTGGGAAATTTTTTCATCACCAAACCAGTACTTTTGGCACTTGATCGATGTATTTCAATATTTGCAGTACCGCTGTTTATTTAAAATTGATGCATTGTAAGTACTTTGCCTGAAATTCCGATTTTAAAATTTCCAAAAATATTTAAAAACGAGGATTCGCGCCAAAATGACCGTTTTCCCTTTTGAACGACCTTCAAGCCGAATCCCTCGAAACGGATAATTACCAATATTTGACTACATTTTGCCTTTTTACCTCGGTGTCTGGTGGAGACATCAGACTCACCGAAATTTGCGCTTTTGAATTATATGTGTTCCTTTTTTGGCGGCTGATTGTAGACGACCTTCATCTGTGTTGCTTCCAGAATGCAGTGTGGCTCACTCTTTCTCCGTCGTTTGCGCGTGAAATAATTCCCGCTTGTGGGTGCAGAAATAATGAACATGGGTATATTCCTGCAAAAATGTTATTCCATCATACAATGTGTTTCTTTTTCGTATTACCAACCAATGGCACTTTTTCATTTTTAGGACATGGATTACATTGCCTCTTTCAGAGTGATTTTTAAGAATCGCCAATTTCACACTTTCTGAGTTTCAGGAGTTCCTGCAGAGTACACGGGGGAGGCCGCTGTTATTTACGTTCGTCGGACGGGCCGGAAATAAAAACAGTTCTGAAGTACGATAGGATAAAATAACATGATGCCCTGACAACTCTGTAGATCAGTTACCGCTTTGCAGAATGCAAGAGGCGTACGAGTGCATGTTGAGTTGGGCGACGTGTCTATTGGGTTACTTCTGGTGAGTTTTAGTAACTTAGCTTCCATCAAACCTGCTGCATACCATCATTTTGTGTGGTTAGGAGAAATGCCTGTCTGGTTGTGAGTTCTTCCAAGTTAATGCACAACTATCACCTTAATCGTCTGAAGTATGAGTCTTGTGCTCCAAACCGAGGATCCATCACCAATGAATTGAACCCTCCAGGAGTCTATTCGAATACACTACACCAACTGATGATGTTAAGCGGTTCGCAGCGATGTTTATGGCAAGCTAATTGTAACCACTGATACTGGAAACATTTGATGTGAGCTGGAGCCTGCAACGTCAAGTGATTGTGTTGTGTAAAATTTGTTACTGGGCATCAGGGAATCTTACGGAAGTGCTGTGCGAGATTAACTCGAAAGTTGTATTGCGTACTATCCAGGATGAAGACTAAAGATACGCGCATACATGTTTTGCACAGCGAATACAAGTTAAACTATTTAAGCGTTTTTCGTATGTGGTGAGTGTGGATGCCGCACCCTGGACAAACAGACGCAAGTATGTCATGACGCATTTATTGATACCCCTTAAGCTTGTAGTAATTTCAACTTTTAGCTCGAATGGCGTGGGACGTGGTCGACCCGTAACGTACGCGTACGTGTGCAGTAGGGAAGATGCTTCAGTGCGTGAGTTGGTTGAAGACTTTCGAGAAATGGCATGTGGGCACATAGCAGTAAAGACGTTCGTGATGGAAAAACTAAGGTGGCACAAATGGATGGAGCGGTGACAAGCGTTTAAACATAGGTTACTGCTTGATCTCGTTAGCAAAACAAAACAAATGAATGGAGCATTTATAATTTTAACCCGTTAGGCACGAGAGTGTTTGTAAGCACAGAGTGTTAATCGATGCGTTCGTTTGGCGGGGCACTCTTCCGGCATTCAATCGTATGGCACGTGTAAATCTATCCACCATTCAGTGCATGACTTGATTACACTGGCTAGATATAAGATATACGACGTTTTCCGGCAACTAAAGTTTCCGCAAGCATTGGGCTTGGGGGTCGTTTCAAAAGGAAAACGACCATATCGGCGCGAGTCCTGAATCTTAAATTTTTCAAAATATTGAAGTAGAAATTTCAGGCTAAATACCTACAGTTCATCAGTTGTGAGTAAGCGGTATTATTGAGAAAATATGATTACATCGAATAAGTGTCAAAAGTACTAGTTTGGTGATGGAAATGTCTTTAACAATTTCCACGAAAACAATCCATCGCAGGCGTTAGCCCACTTTTTTAGGCTTTACAAATAAATTCATTGAAATTTTCGAGATGCAATAAGTGATCTCTTGGCATTAAAATGCCTATTTTTGCGGCGTTTTTAAGATATCGACGAAATGGAAATTCGCGGTCATACGATGTCGGCATTGTAGTTCGACAAGAATATTGTTATAGTTGCCAGAGACATGTATAACAACGTCTCCATCTCCATCGTCTGTAAGAATTTTATCCTTCCCCCTCTTTACAGGAATTCAGATTGATACTGATCGACGGAATGTTGCACCTATAAATGATTACAAATGACTTCATCATACGGCCGTTTCCACCCTGGGTGCATATGGAACGGCGTAAAAGACGTTATTATGTTCCACACTATCGCTGAGAACATTCAGAGACTAATTCCATCCAGTCAGCTGCATTGTTCCAAACTCAACCACAGTCGCGTGGCGCTTCTACAAAATACTATAGGGAAACAAATTAACCCAAGCTACCTGCTGGTCAATGGAAGTTATATATTCCAGTCAGTCGCTACTTGATGCTTAGAATGCCAAGTATCTATCGCGCTGCAGGGAAATATTCCAATCAACATGATATCCAACAGAATTAAAAATGACAAGTAACCTGTCCTTCAAACGCCTCAAGTAAACGTTTCTCATCACTTCCAGCATGTGTTCGTTCTCCATGTTGTTCACGGTGGAACTCAGTCGGAGGGAACAGCCAATAGTATGAGCGCACACTTCGTTATTAGACCTTGTTAACAACTTATGTCAACTGGACGGAGCAGCTACTAGTGTGAATGCATACTGTCTTCTGGGCTTGATCATTGTGCTAGTTATGATACAATAAATATGAGAACGATAACTAATTTGCGTCATAAAATCGGCCATTACGTGCTGTATGCGACGATAAAACTTAGCAACTGTCGTGAAACTTATTTTCAAAGTCGTCGCGGTAAATTTCGTGCTGTTCATAAAGACTCAGTATAGCGAGATCATGAGTGCTTCATCAAGCTTAAGGGGTTTTGGTCATATTACAATTCGATTGTCTGACAGATTGCTTGAGAACCTCCCTACGTGGCTGAATAGAGGTATGAGTAAAACAGATTCAAGCGCGACTGTTGATCATTTGACCCACCCCATCAATGTATGAATGAGAAAAATGCTTTTGGATCGCACACTGAGAGCTAAGGAACTGATGAGGAAGCGTTGAGGTCCTAATGTTTCAAGAAAGTTATTAACCTTCGCCGTTGGGTAGATACATCAACAATATTCATGCTCATGCTTTCGGTTCAGCAGAAGGCGTCCTTCCGACGTCTATCGCACATTCATTGCGAGTGCGACTAAGTGACTACCATTGGACTAGTGACACAAATGACTGACCCACAAGGCACACAGGTTTGACGGGACAGGGTAGAGATGAAATCGTTTCGGAGTGTGGGGGTACACTAGGTAGGTGCAGGTAACCGTGCATCTTTAAGGAATTTCACCCAACAATGATTTTACCCTCGTATGTAGAATCAACCTCTTCTGCTTAAGTAAACTCAAGGTTCAATGGAAAGATATCATTGCATTTCCATGGGATAAATTCCGCTACATCCAACCATTAATTTCGCGAATCAACGAATTTTCACGATTTCCTGAGATTTTTGTTAACTGCTATATAAGCGAACTTGCGCACATTTCTTCTTCGCTCTTTTGGAACATTAAAAAAACAGTTTACAGCAACAAGAATGCGCAATTTCGGGAACTGTAACACGCCACAAAATCATAATATTTTTTGGTAAGCTAAAAATCACGATTATCCTAACGATTACGTGAGAGTTTCCGCCTACTTATACGATTAAGCGTAAAAGCGCAGCCGTTGGGAAATGTTATGAGTTGTGACCACGGCAAAAATATGTATTTCCAGTGGGCTTTAATGAGAGCGAAACTCGACTCTGGTGCTTCGTATCGAAAGTAGCCTTCTGGGAGGCCCATGAGAGTGTAGCAGCTGCGGCCAGCTATGGGTGATGTTCAACTTATGCGACCGCGTTCGATCAAACAGCGATGTTTCTTTCATTGTTCACTAAACATGGTGCAAAAAGAGCATACTTTTAAGCGTGAAATTACTTGACCTCCACCAATGCCATAATGAATTATTAGGATAATTACCTTCGACATTTTACTCGTTGCCTACCTAAACCCGCGTTGCTTGGCTGTGGCCAGTATGCTACATGGGTCGACTCATGTAGCACCAGTCATGTACCAGTCATGATCGTGACTGGTGAATGTAAACAGTGAGTATCATTTTTAAAAGTTGTGAGGACATTAGGTGACAACCACAGCACGACAGTGATCTTGTCCCTGTCATATCCATGATTCTCACGGGTCTCATAATACGGCGGCTTCTGTAATAGAGAAGACTATATGAGGAATGAACAGGCAGTTTCATCCGTGTTGTAGGTGTGTTGACTGTATCTTCATCTTGCGATGGTCAGTGAAGCATCGGAATTCCCTTTATCAGACGACCGGTTATTCTGATCTGCAGATTTGTTTCGCCTCGACCCTCGATACGCTCACCTGCATTGCGCTTGTTGTCGAGACATCTTATCAAGTCCTATCGATTTACTGGAACCCTTGTTGGTCCGCTCTGTGTGCAGGCCACGCATTTAAGGACGAAATTCTCGGGCAACCTCTATCAAGTAGTGTCCGGCAGGAATGCCGGGTCTAATCCTTTCCTTTTAACTATGGTGAACATTATTCTGAGAAGGATATTTGGCGATCATGAGGATCTGGAAGTGAAGCTACAATCATTTAAGTAACAGAATGGGTGGGTTCGCGCGGGTAACTGTGGGCTTTCAAAAAATAGACACCCAACACTTTGTAGCCTTTATAAAACTGAAGATTCTGTTAAAAGCAATTTCAGTATTCAGTTCTAACATAATCAAACAGCTACAACCTCCTCAACTAATTTTTGAAGGAAATCCGTAAAATCATGAAAAATTATTGTCTGTTTAGATTACTATCTATCGGGCATGTCCACTTATTCCGCCACCAAACTTACCCATCTGGACAGTCAAATTCCATTCACCAGCAATCCGATTTTTGCGACACAGATAAAGGAATGGACTGAAATGTTAGACGCCAGGTAAGGCTACAAGGATGAGCTAGAAATAACGTATCTCCGTAAATACTAGAAATAGAGCAAAACCGAAATAGTAATCTGCAAGTATTCCTTTTAACTTTTACACCGAAATGCACAAAACCGGTTGATCACATCCATGGTCCGAGAGGTAAACGGAAACGTCCAATGTCGTCCACACCTGCCTAAGGGATCGCGACAGGGTAGCCATTACCGCATTTGAACAAACCTCACTAAATTTGGTGAAAATAAACACACCTTCAAAACCAAACTTAATTGACTTTCGCCTATGCCACAGTGAACTGGAGGGATTATTGCTCTTAACGTTCTACTCATGGCCTGCCAAAACCCGTGGGACGATAACACATTCCGACAGGCATTTTGCTACGTGGGCAGACAGTAAACTGGTTGATGTTGGGTACACCGACCACATTTGCTTACCTAATTCTTCTGCAAGTCATTTTTCTGCTAATCCGATTCATTGATACCGTTTCTCTGTGATTTATGCGCTATGCAGATCCGAAATGTAAAGTACTGGGTAGGCACTGACCACCCAACCAGCACGACCGTCATATGAGCTTCTACTGAACAAACCCCGATTGTCACCTGACCGTCCCGTGGGCGTTCTGTGACAGTCCTAACTGAGTCCTTTCAGATTATTCATGGGGCACATCGGTAAAACCAGCCCGAGCTTCCACATGATAGTGTAATCAGCTGCCCTTCTTCCACTACCTAGTTATGTTCAGTTCAAAGGCTAGCAGGCGTGAAAAAATAACAACTAACCCCCTGTGGCTTAACTATCGTGACCGTCCGATGAGAATGCCTGGGTGGCCCCTGAGTGTCCCCAGCGGGCACGCAATCGTGGAATGAGACTGCCTTACGAAAACGATTATGGTAGTTAAGCAAACGAATTAGCTTATTTGAAAGGTGGGCATTAAAATTCACAGATCAGCGTTATCAGGGTTGCTGACACTAGAAGCAGTCGATGTTCTGTTGTCTATTGTGCCGAACACGTGCCTAGATTGTAAGGAAGACGAAGTTAAAAGATTGAGTTAGAATAGGCATATCTCCGTATGCAATCGAGATAGAGCAAAAACGAAACATAACACCCCAAAAGTGTTCTTTCTAAGCGTTCCAATAACGCCACAATCATTTGTTAGTTCATAACGGGTAACCTGATTATGTCT
The DNA here is from genome assembly GCA_014220965.1 of Paragonimus kellicotti. Lineage (NCBI taxonomy): Eukaryota > Metazoa > Platyhelminthes > Trematoda > Plagiorchiida > Troglotrematidae > Paragonimus > Paragonimus kellicotti. The sequence continues at coordinate 162,694 of LOND01000267.1, forward strand.
TTCCGAAATTGTACAAAGTTCAGACATGTGCTCGTGAACACCTCACATGCTGATCACCACGGAATTCGCCGTCCGTCTCAAACGACACAACTGTGTGCCCCTTCCTGCAAAGGCTCCATTACAACTCCTTCAGTCGTAAAAATAGCCCATCGAAAACCGTCCCCCTGAAACTGCCTACCGTCCCGACGTTACAATCTAAACATGACAAACGATGCATAGATTGCATCTGCTTCATCGTTAAACATACCCAAATTCTTAGAATTCCTCAAACATTTTCTCCAGCGCTACCGCCGCAGTGAAACTGGACACAAAAGCAAAATCAGCCGACACGCGGAAATCCAAGTCGCCTCCACTAGTGCAAAAATCAAACTGACGCGAGATATTTAATAGTGTCGTTGTAAACAACTTTGAAAAAAATAAAGAACTTCATGAAATATACGATTACAACGGCAGTAAAAAGGCTACTCCGGTGTTGTTCATTGGATATCGCTATCACACGCTACGTATGAGAGGAGTTAAGCAAGTTATCCAACTAAGACTGTAACAGGAAATTTGGGGGACGGTCGACCATCTCATGAGCGTTCCATGTGCTGACTCGACCTTTATGTTGTGTTGTAGGTAGGCCTGTGGAGACTATTGACCCAACCATCCGTCAAAATAGTGTCAACTCGTCAGCACGCAATATTGCTGACGAGTTGTTCACGATAACAGCGAACCGCCGTCACTTGTGACATCCCGAATACTTCCAGTCACCGATGAAAGACAAGGTTTTCAATGCACTGGTGCGCTAAGCTTTCCTCTTTGGATCACACGACCTGTTAAGTTCGTGCAAATGATGCGCTCAGAGTCTACATCCCACCATTTAGGCAGCGATTCTTTCCGGGCCACAGTTTCTCTTACAGGGTTATCAACCACTGGAACGACCTTCCATTAGAGGTTGTTAGCTGCTCTTCTAGGGACCGTTTCAAAGTGTTATTAGATTCTCACCTTACTTGAGAAGCAGTTAGATTATCATTTTTCTTTGTTCTTCGTACCCTCTGTAACCCCCATGGGCTGTGCTACAGCCTGGTCCCACTGACTACCTTTCACGCCAACAGAAAACCGCCGACATCAAAACGGGCCGACTGACTGGATTCGGATGTATTGCACTACAACCTCGAACCCGTGAACAGAGCTTGGAAATCATTGTTGTTTCCGTCAGTTAGCCAGCAACTAAATTGACTGAAAGTGTAACCAACGCGACGTATTGGGATTAATCCGACAGAATATTGCCCACCCAGTACTCATTAGCAAAAACCGATCAACAACGGAAGACAAAGACCCAGCGAGGAAAAACCCTGTATTGATACCTACCCTGGGAGTAACAGCGTACAGAAAACCTCCTCAAGCTAGCAAAACGCGGGGAGAGTTGAATTTTTTTCATATTTTTGTTTACTGACAATGCTTCACTTTTGTACAACAGTGTTTTTGCATCAATTCCACGTGTTGTTCAAATTGCTAAGGATGACCTTGCAGTACACCGGAAAACTTGTGCTCCCCGGTCCGCTCTTCGCTCCGTTGCGCAGTCGCTTGATGAGATTAAACGGACCTAGTTTATTGGCTCCGCCGTACTACGAACCTCGCCTCGGGTCCCAGCGTGCTTCAGCAGTTCACAGGTAACTCTGTAATATCCTTACTTTCGAGATACTGGTAATTTGGAATATTGTGGTGGTCATCTTGAACACCTGTGAACACCTTCTGTGAGTCAAATTCTTTGATTACCGTAACTTGCTGAAACCCCGTAACTATTCTGTTGCATTCGTTCATTTTGTTGTCACCGATAGCCTAATGCGATACGCTTGCATTTACGTTAAGGCTTTTCAGCAACTCGTTTTGACCAATAGAGATTTGTGAGTTTGGCCACGGGACGAATGGAATCGGTTTCCTGTCACACCCGGGGAAATATAGTTTGGACGGCCGAAGTTTCTGATTTGCTGTAATATGCGTGTCTACCAACAGCACATAGTTATAAATGTTTTTGTGCGGAAATGTACATATTCAAATAGAAAGAGAAGAAATAAATGCGTCCATTTGTATATGGATAACTACAGCTTCACTGAGATCGTCCTGTCCACCGCTGCCAGGTGATGGGCGCTGTGAGAATAGGCACGGTTCTAAAAGTAGAAACGTTCCAGTTCCTTAAACTTTGGAGCGAGATCCTGTCTGAGGGCTGCAATCTCCCTCCAGACAGTGCGCCGATCGCCTGGCGGCAGCAGACAGGATGATCCCATGTGAAGCTGAAAAGTCAGGACTCTTGGGAGCCTCTACTCTGCGGCTTGTCACCGTAGTAATGGAGACAGGGGAACCGGTACAAAACGGTCCTGTACCTTACCTGCGAACTGTGTTGAATCCAAGAGGTACAGGGGCTTGACGGCTGTATGGACAGCCTATGTGTTAACCGGGAGATACTGCATTCACGGCCGTTTAATTAGTGCCTCATCCTGAGCTGAGGAACGTAGCAACTGTTGCATTTGAAGCAACAAATCCGACGGTCGCTTATCTCCCAACTGCAGATCTCTGAAAAGTTGCTGTAGCCGCGATCTATCAGACGGTGTGACCCGTTTGATAACAGCTTCCTTGAGTGCTTCGTACTTATGTTCAGTGGGTAAGTTGAGGAGGAGGTCACGTACTTGCATTGTGACCTCTTTAGGGAGACGGGCCAAAAATTGGCTAAATTCTACCTGAAAAGCTGTGATGCGCTGGTTGTAGGACTCCGCCTCCAAGTACATAAACCACAGACGAGTTTCATGTCTAAGAACTGTGGAACAGTAATGGTGACTGCTCCAATTGTCGGCTTCTGTTCTGTGTCCATTGCGAAATAAAGCAAAAACGAAAGAAATATTTTTACTAAATAGACGAAACAACTAATCACCAATATGTTGCGGCGAACTGAGATAAATTGCTGGAGGCAGACTGATGATCAGCCGGGCTCACCAAACTGTGGAGGGCCGCGACGCTTCTACGTTTAGAGTCTCACTCACTCTGCACAATAATTAAACCAGAAAACCAAAATAATGGACAACGACGTTTATTGCAAGTAGACTGGAAAAACAAGCTGTAAGCAAAACACGACAGAAAGCAGAGCAAGACCAACCAGCTAGCAGGAGGCCGGAAGTTTTCGTCATGACCTGGGGCAGCTGAACAAACGGGAGAGTGCGGGCATGCAATCAAGCAATGTTAATAATGCCGACACTGAAAATGAATAGCTAGACTGCTGGAATACGTGGCAAACCAAGGGCGATTCTATAGGCATTCACGACTATTCATTGCCCTGGTTGGAATCACTCCCGATAAGAGAACGCGTCGCGGTCACTTGAGAATCTGCTTTTGGAATTAATCCAACAGAATAATACCCAGTCAGTACTCATTATCGAAAACCCGTCGGCGACCGCATCCTTGAGCTCAACGAACGCAGTGCGCGCAGCCTCGGTGAACTGGAATTTGCGTTCACCTCCACGGAGGAGATCGGTCATTGGCTGCATTATATGCGCACAGTGAGGTATGAAACGTCGGTAGTAGTTGACCAGACCACTAAAACGACGAAGTTGCTTGAAGGAATTTGGCTCAGGGTATTCACGGATGGCTTTCACCTTATCCGTGAGTGCAGCGATTCCATTTTCTGAGATCTTGTGACCCAGAAACTCTATTGTGGCCTTACCTAGTTCGCACTTGGTGGAATTAACTGTGACGCCGTGTTGGGTCAAACGTTCCAGTAAGGTGCGAAGATGCGTAAGGTGTTCTTGTGAAGAGCTAGCAACTAAAATATCATCGAGATAGGGGTAAACAAAGTCCAAACCGCGAGTCACTTCATGAATGAAGCGTTGAAAAGTTTGAGCTGCGTTGCTCAAACCAAATGGCATTCGAAGAAACTCGAAAAGGCCAAAAGGGGTGATAACTGCGGTTTTGGGTATATCTTCTTTGGCTACCGGAATCTGGTGATAAGCACGTACTAAATCTATCCGGCTAAGTATGTTTTTTCCATATGGAGGATTGGGTACTTGTCAGGGACGGTTGCTTTATTGAGCCCGCGGTAATCACCGCATGGGCGCCAATCACCTGACTTCTTAGGGACCATATGCAGCGGTGAGGCCCATGGACTCTCGGAAGGGCGTATTATCCCGAGTTCAAGCATGTGCTCGAACTCTGCCCTGGCGAGTTTAAGTTTGTCGGGAGCCAACCGGCGAGGCCGTGCGGAGACGGGGGTCCCTTAGTGCGGATGTGATGAGTGACACTAGAGGTCACTGTTGGAATATCGTTCGATGAGCGAACGAGCTGTGGGAACTCAGTGAAGAGATCCACAAATTGCCTAGGGGCGGCGGGATGGGCATATATGGGTGTTATGGCCGCAACTGTTGCGTGCGTGCCAGGTATGCTTAGTTTGGTGCTGGAATCGATTAACAGACGGCGTCTCGTATCGACCAGCAGGTCGAAATGCCGGAGAAAATCGATGCCGATTATGGCGAAAGGTACCGCCGCGATCGTAAACACCCATCTGAATGTCCGCCGGAGGCCTAGATTAAGAGTTAAAGAACGCTGCCCATATGCGGTTATAGGAGTTCCATTTGCAGCACGGAGCTGTGGGCTGCATGGATTCGGCACCTCGTCTTTTGTGGACGGAAACACGCTAACCTGCGCCCCGGTATCAACCAGGAACGTGTGTCCCGTTTCTACATCCTTCACGAAGATGAGGCGACAGGGAGAGTCAGCGCCGACGGCATTGTTTGCCGGTAAAGTTCGGCTGTTGAGTTTGCATCGCCTTAGTGACGCATAGGTGCAGGGTTTGGTGCATCGCTTGGCTCGGTTGCCAAAACGTTCGTGGTACCAACAACAGTCAGTTTTTGACCGCGGTGTGTGTCGCCTAGGTGATAAGCCAGGTCGGCAACCTTGAGGAACGACTTGAAGAAATTTTGTTCAAATCATGTCGCAAAGCTGTGATTTCTGCTTTTAGAGCCTCAATGCCTGTTGGACCACGTTTTACGGTAACCACATTGTCAGAACCGCGCGTGCCTATTGTAGGACGTGGACTAGGGTGTGGTACACTCAAGCAACTCAGTAGTGGTTGAAACGCTCCACTACTTGGTCAGCGATTTTCGCTGTTTCGGCAAGAGTCTGTGAACGAGCAACGGAAACTATTGCTTGCGTTGCTTCTGGTAATTTGCTAAGCCAGAGCTCCCTGATGAGGGATTCGTCCATGTGCGAGCTGCCGATGAGTTGCTGCATCTCTGCTAGCAATGTTGTAGGGCGTTTGTCGCCTAGCTTAAGGTCGTGAAAAAGTTGTTGCACTCGGGTCTTTTCAGAGGGTGTCGCCCGATTGATAACTGCCTTTTTCAAGGTATCGTACTTATGCTCCATCGGTTGGCTTACTATAACATCGCGAAGCTGTATTGTGACTTCACTTGGAAGCCTGGCTAACAACTGAGAGAATCCTGTTTAGATCAGACAAAACCCGATTTTGACAAATTCTGCCTCCGAGTGTAATGGCCTAATCAGTCAAATGATAAAAATGACTAAAGATATGATAACACCAAGAAGGGTTGTAACGGTAATGGATAGGCTCCAAAGGTAAGCGTACAAACAAAACAGAAGACGTATCGGTAAAAAGGAACGACTCACTGATAAGTCGAGGTCCGCTGAGTTGAATAGACCACCACAAGAAGGAAAGACAGCGCCAGGGGTGAAGTTCGGAAAAAGACCGACGGATAATTCCACACGCGGCGTGAGATGACGAACCCTGAGCGTCGACGGATCAGCCAACACGCGGAGCTAAAATATTTCAACGTGCAACTGCTTTACCAGCTCGAAATCCGCACAAAATGGAGAAGACAGAGACGGTGCGCGGTAACTCCCGTTTATTCGTGTTGACGATTCAATTCAAAAGTGAGTTGATGATTTCAAACAAGTGTACAGATGAGGTTAACAAAACGGTATATACAAAATGTACAAAAATGAATTATGAAATATAACTGTGAATTGTGGACACTCTATAAGTACACTATCCACAGAAGAGGGTCCATTTCCAAAAACGGAGGGACCACTAGCGCATTAGTACCGATGAAGGGGCTGTCAACGTGCTTAGGTAACGTTTCAGACATTGGGTAGTGATTACACGGTTATGAGCTATCAAGAACTAATTAAACCGAATTGAGAAAATATATAAATGAATATATCTTGGACGTATACACGAACAGAGAAAAACGAACTGTTCACACGTACGTCAAGAAGAATAACAAATGCGCTAGTTTGCGTATTAATATGCAAAAGAAGGAACTCACCGAGACGTAAGAAATGACTGTAGCGGAACGTTCGAAAATTACGGGCTCACCAATTGTTGGAACTAGTCCAACAGAATAATACCCAGTCTGTACTCACTATCGAAAACCAATCGACAATGAAAACAAAGACTCAGCGCGTTGACCCTCGTGTATTAGTATCGACCCTGGAAAATAGTGTACAGAGAAAGCACGTCAAGCTAGCGAGGCACGGAGCGAGTTGTGTTTTTAGCCCCGGGACGGATATTACAAAAAGGATGGCTTGACTAAAACAAAAGTAGGTGGAAAACCAAAATCATCAAAATGTTCAAGTGAATGCGACTATCATTTATCATTTATATAGTAGCTACACTTAATCCACAAACTGTTTGACGACATCGGCTTAGGGTACATGGGCCACAGTAGGGTTATTCTGAGCATCCAGAACGATTACCCATAGATCGTGCGTATTGCTCGAGGACGATTAAAAGTGAATTACTACTTCACTCACTGTTGTCTGCAAAATTTCCGTAAGGTGCTCTTTGGGAACACCATATGTAGGCAGGATCAGAAAGAATTTTTACTGATACGGTTATGTCTGAAATAAGCGGTTAGGCGTTAATAAGCCGCGAGGTTGTTCGCGTGCTCACGTATACCGTTTGGCTTATCATTTGATTGGGCATGAGTTATTGATGTATCTTGCTTATTAGCTGAGATATTCCACTTCTAATACGTACTAAAACTTGTTTTTCAGGAAGTGGAATTTGCACAAGTTCAATGGAATTTCTGACATTATTTCGGATGCAATCATGGATGAATCTTCATTTTCTGAAACAACTGTGAGTTCTCTACCAGATTGTCCAAATGAACTATTGATGTATCTTGCTTATTAGCTGAGATATTCCACTTCTAATGCGTACTAAAACTTTTTTTCAGGAAGTGGAATTTGCACAAGTTCAATGGAATTTCTGACATCATTTCAAGGCTGAATAATAAGCTGTTGAAGATATTGACGAAGAACGGGATATTCATTTTAATACGTTGGAACACTTGCAAATGCCCGCTATGTACTTTTTTGCTATAAAAATTGCTTGATCACAATGTTTTTTTGATAATTCTTGGATTTATGAATTTCGTTACTCAGTTGTTGAAGGCAGACAATAGCTTTTATCGTGGTTGGGTATATTAGGCATTCAAATGTAGGTGGCATTTGATTAAATCGTATTATAAGGCTGCGCGCAAATTTTTTCTGACCGTTCCCTGAGTGTTCCCAAAATGTCTCCTTAGAGCACTCAGGGATCACTCAGGGAACGGTCAGGGAACGCTCAGAGATCACTCAGGGAACGGTCGTGCTACTAGGGAAAGCACTTCGCAGCTGCGAAGAGTCGGTCCGACTTCGGCTTGGCCAGACAGGCAGTCGGCCACGGGAAAAATTTGCCAGCCCACTGTTAACTGCATTGTACGATTCGAGCATTGGCTAAAGCGACATTTTACAACAAATTTAATGGTTTCCCGCCTCGCTTATGTATCTAAACATCACGACTGACACCCTTACATACGACGCATCTAGCTGAGCATACACTTAAACTTGTACATCAACAGATAGGACCTTCTTAGTCTCCGCGCAAACCGCGCTGACGGGAGAACACACGCTTGTCATCGTTGCATCCCAACGAACGCAAAAAGAATTTACGGAACGGGAAAATATATTTTGTACAAAATGTAAACAACGTAAGCTTGTTCCCCTTCACTCGTCCAGGTCCACCGTGTGTTCTGCTGACCCACTGCCGGTGGCAATCTGATATGAGGACATTACGCATTCCGCTACTGTTCTTCCACGGTGAATTTTTGATAACACAAGGGTCTGAAAATGTGGTGTAATAATGATTATCATATCTAACCGTCTGTTCTAAGTACGTTGGTGACTGCAGCTTTTCTTGAAACTTCTGTAATGCTTCAAGGCTGGTCAACGGGAATACGGTCCGTATGGTATTCCAAGTGAGCTTCTCCTTAGATATTTCTGAAAAAATGATTATGTCAAATGATATCTACTAACTCTTTTCCGGATTGATCCACATCCGTGTGTAACAAGGTGCTGTTGACAACGTTCAGTTTTTTCATGGGAGAGTATGAAAACAACTTGCTGACATGAATCGTTGGAGGAGGTGCGTCTTGCGACACATCGCTGTCAGAAGACGACAGAAGGTGTTTGAGTCTAAAAGTAAGTGGGAGTAAAATGGACTTACTTGTTTCTCTTTTTGTACGCTGGCAACGAAGCGTAGGTGGCATCCGTGGAAGTGAACTCGGATTCACGTTCTGCCCTCCGCTCATACTGCCTAGCTTCCTGATAGTTTTCTTCAACAGTAATGAAACACCGTAATGGAACTTACCTGTGTTCTTCAACACACCGATTTCATGCAACTGAAATTTGCCCACAGGTGGCAGTGTGTGGGATAATAAAAATTTCGTGGCCTTTGACTGCTTCACAGTTGGCCAAGCAGCCATTGCGTCCCCAACAGCCACGCATGGCTAATGACTGCAACTTCCTTTGTCTTCAGAAATTCCACTATATGGTACATCTGTAATTTCAACACTCCAATATTCATTCGTTCCATTAGAGTTTCTAACACTAGCGATATCAGTAAATACGAATTAGAAAGAACGAAAAAACTTCACTGTAACGTGTGCGTACGGATTACGTGTAATATAGGTAATTAAACAACAGTTAATAAGGCTTGATTAAGAAAATGGATAAAATGAAACGCATCTAACGCATTTACAAAGTTTTTCAACGAACTTGTGACTGACCACAGACCGCAAACAATACAACAGCCGCACTCACCACCAAGGAAATAAATGAAACTGCAGACGCGCGTTCGCTGGAGGCGCGGATTAAAACAAACGTGCACAGAATGACGGTAGTCGTGAACGCGTGTGGATAAAACGTTGTGACAATGATAATATGTTTAAGAAAATTTTATAACCCGTTTAACTACCACAATGAGCGTGGTCAATAGCAGTTATTATTCTCATCCGATTCGCTTATTTCGTGGCCAACCGTTGGCCAACACCTTGAAGTCGGCCATGTGTTTGTTTGCAGTTTCTTTTAAACACAAACTCACAAGAATGAATCCTATTTGAGTGTATCAGGGTATAGTCCATAGTTTTGGCAATATAAAGGAAACATCAGATTAATGTAGGTAACACACACTCAGTTAGTACCCGTTACAGTGTATCTGGCCTCATGTGCCTCATATATTTTACTACGCCCATATGGGCGATGCACAGCCCCGACCATGTAACTACAGCGAACATCCTGATTGACCCTTTTACGATGAATTCTCATTGGTTCTTGTTTTTCTTCTTACATTTTCGCTTCTCTACTCCATCACGCACCCTGTGGACCAATCATGTGTGTCCAAAATGCGCTAGTCGTCATTGGTTCGCACTCGCAATAAATGTGCAGTATACGTCGGAAGGATGCCTTCTCTCGAACCTAAAGCATGAGCGTGAACGTTGTTAATCTGTCTGTCTCGTTTCAGGAGCACTTCGGTAGTGTCGTGTCTCCACGACAGTTCCCAGACTTGAATGCAATTGGAGCTGAGCTGAAACGTTTTGAAGTTCAGTCCGGCTCTTCCTATTGCATTCGATCAACCGAACCTGCGGTCGGTGATCATAGGAGACGCGTGTACGCATGCGTCCGTAGGCTAAGCGTGCTGCGCTCATCGTGTGGCATTCGAGAGAGAGCCAGTGGACAAACCGGCTGCTCAGCCTTCTTCAACGTCAACCGCAACATCGACGGAGTAGGATTTCGCGTCACCAAGTTCTTCATGGTGCACAACCACCCCTGCGACGTCATTGCTGCACAATATGAAACCTCAAGGCGCCGCCTGACTGCGGAGGAAATCGAGGAGATTCGACCGTGGCTACTCAACGGCACTGTCTCCTTCAACATCACTCAGTACATCCGCCAGCACTTCGACAAGAAGACTACGACGAAGGATGTTTGCAATCTCCGCGCCCGAATGTTCGCGAAGAGGAACACCATTGGCTACCTAGGTCGTTTGTATGCCCAACTGAACACGACTGGTAAGTGTTACTTTGACGTAGATAGTGATAACCGGTTGACACATTTTATGTTCATGAGTAATGAACAGATAGAATTTTGTCGGCGCTATCCCGAGGTCATCGGGATAGATGCCACTTATAAGAGTTGTAAAGAAAGGTACAGTTTGTTTGTTTTAGTTGTTGTAGATGCCAGTGGAGTGGGCTTACCAGTCTGCTTTGGTTGGCTTGCAAACGAAACGACAGTAGCCATTGCCGCGTTTCTCCGCCAGTTCATCATTTTCGTGGGACCAGTGGAGACTAAGACGATGATTATGGATGACAGTGCGGCCATTCAAGCAGCAATCACGCAGGAGCTGCCGCACGTCCACCAACTTCTGTGCCGAGTGCACATAATAAGAAACATACACAACCGGACGTCAAACTGGACTCTTCACAAGTGGTTCCTGATTGCCATGCTGACACGTAACCGCTGGAGGTACGCTGCAGCATTGGCTATTATGCGAACCACGGACGCTTCCTTCTACAATGAGTACCTCATGCCCAGGCTCATCAGCAGATCACAGAAGTGGACCAACTGCCGCAGCCCGATGGTCCCCACGTTCGGCCGACGGGACAACAACTTCGTAGAAGCCACACACCGATCAATTAAGCGGCACAATTTGAATGCGCACATCCGGATATGGCAGGCAATCGAGCGCACAACGGCCATCTTCGACCACATCATCAACGACCGTCAGGCACTACTCGTCTCAACATGCCGCTCATACCCGTTGATAAATAATCGTGAAGATTATATCGGGTTGAGTAGTCGACTGGTTCCCAAGGCGGTGCGTTTAATGTCTGACTACTTAGCGGACGAAACCCACCTGACTTTCGCTGTTTCCGCAACGGCCATTGCTGTGAGGGACTACACTCACACGTACAATGTTAATCCGTTGAACTGGAATTGCGACTGTCCCTTCGCAGTAGAGTATCTACTGCCGTGCATGCACTCATTGCATGTATCCGGTCGTTCGGCGGTCATCTGGAAGACTTTCCTACAATCCCTCGATGGA
>LOND01000268.1:5168-15440 GCA_014220965.1 Paragonimus kellicotti
TGAGATTAGTACTGTACTTCACAGATGAATCACGTGACACGTAGATACAACTTAACACTTTTAGATAAATGTGTGCTTGCCTTCACTGTCACGTGAGTACAGTCAGAAACAGAGGACTGTGTCATCAACCATATGGTATTCCACGACACCTGAACCGAAGCGGTACGCTAGTGAGCCACTACTCGGCAGTATGCTTGTTCAGATTCAGTACTCCAATCAGAACCGATCGAATCTGCTAAGTTCACGAATCTGTCAGTTACCGCCAGAAGAATGTTATTCTGCTGGAAAGTTAACATTATCGTCATGTTGAGAAATAAAGAGAAGAAGAGGTTCATATATGAACCATATATCCACCATAGATACTCGAGATGTTGTCGGTGGTTTTGCCAAAACAAAACATCCTCCTTAGGCAGATTGACAGCACAAATTAGATAATAGTATCACAGACTATATTACATTCGAAAATTTTGTCCGTTTTCAGTTCATCTGATCGTTGTGGATAACTGAGTCTTCCATTCCAAGATAATGAATTCAGTGGAGTAATCTGTGACGACCAGTGGAGCCCTTCTCACCGTGACTGGCGGAAACAGTATTGGTGTGATTTCTCGTCTGTCTCGTTGTTCCAGTGCTTCCTTGGATGTTCCGATTACAAAGTCAATCCTACGTCGCCATTTGGTGGCAGTTCTGCTGGCTGACTCACGGAGAAGATCACTAATCGGAGAAATTCGTTCCCGTCCAACCCCGTGTGCCATAAGCCCATAGAAATCGCCCGACCGACCGATAGTGTTGTGTTGTTCTGTTTGTCCACAAACTGCAGCAGACATCGACTATGTGGAATGCAACCGGCTGTACACACTGGGATAGACACAAGCCGGTCGCTGAACACTTCGGCAGACTGGCCATTGAGGCTTACACCAGCGGAATATGACACTCCACGGTATACACCGTGCTTTCGGCAGACTAAAGATGAACACTTGACCTGGTTATTGTGACCCATCACAGCAGCTAGCGGAGGCTCATTTAAGACTGATTTAAACCTAGTCTCATGTCACACACTGCCTTCCTCGGAATGGATCTATAAGGTTCGGTAAATGGATTGTCTCTGGTTTCTCACCACACGTTGAATAGTACACATGAAATTGATTGTACTGGGACGGTTAACGTGCTGTCAAACAGCGGCTGTAGACAAACCTCAAGGATATAGTTGTCCAACGCGCAGATGAAGTCTGTTTTCAATCTATATATGGAGAAATCAGTGTTAAGTAAACCACTTTGCGTGAGTGCCAGGATGCGAGTGGATGTGCAACAAAAATTTACTGCTCATCGTCGTCCTACAAGAGCTAATATCATCCTCCAAGTGTTGCTACAAAATATACATGTATGCATGCCAAGAATATCAACACAGTTGTACCATGGATGAGTCTACTTGTGGTTTTATTGCACATTCTCACTGAAACTGTTTCAGATAAGTTGTTACTCTGTTTATCTTTGTCCAGTAGGTCATTGATTTGTTTTACGTCTGCGTGAATTACAGACAATGCTCGAGCTGTTTAGGTGCTCTAACATAATATGATTGATTATCGGCTATTTCGTTGCGAGCACAAATGAAACCGTCAGAATGAAAGTGTAGAAGTGAAGCGGTTGGTTGTTCGGAGAATGTACATTTTCGAAACAGTCCTTTTGCTATGTTATCACTATCAGTACTATCAATATGTAACCTTTTTATTAGCCTGCTACGTGGGACATATTAGGAGATTGATTGTTTACACAATGAATGGAAGGGCTGAATTAGTTCGGATTCTCAACTGGGGAACCAAATTGCATGCAACTATACATAATGGTTGCTGCTGTGCACTGAGCCGCGTACAGTAGTTGAAGTCGTGATTGACCTATTGAGGCTTACACACGAGTAGACAATATTTGGAGATATTTGTCCATCGGTACTGCAAAGGCCGAGTGGCTCAACGAATTTTCAACCTGATTCCCAAATAGTTACAAGTTTACAATCTTATATAGGATACGGGAATGATTACACGCATAGATGAAACTAGCACGTCGGATAGATTCCCCAGCGATACAAGCAATAGATGCCAGCTGGGCAAGATTAATGTCTGAGGTAACTGATGCATCAGATTTACCACTATCCAGAGAATTCCAATAGCACTCGTACTTAGTACGAGAGAAGTGTTGTAAAGTTATACATGGTCCAACGTCACAAAGACACAGAGGAGAAAGGATTTAAGTTCTGTCTTTCTCGAGGAATCGGTCTCGACGGATTATAATTTCACACACGGACACCCATGTCTCCGTCTCATGGAATGATGGACCAGCCAAATACTGCAATGCATTCAGCCGTCACCTACTAAGAATAGTAAATAAGTTTTCAGTCGACCACGATCAGGTCAGACTGGTAGAATGTTAGGTAAGACAATGTTAGGTAAAGTTGCCGTCTTGTCGAGAAGCCGGGATAATAATATCCATGTCGTTAACGATGGTTTCGTTGATTCTCACGTCACACTTGCTATTTGGGACTCACTAGAAATCCATTAGACAGGTACAAATGAACGTGCACAGACACAAGTCAAAACAAACCGACATATGTAGCACAATCATAAGGTAATTGAGTTAAACGACGCCATTTCTACAGATTGTTCGTCTGGTCTACTTACCACGGACGGCCTAACTACCCCAAAGGAGCCATGAACGTATTATTCTCAACAAACTCCGCAACCTAGCATCTACTCAGTGGTCACTGATAATATTGCAAAATATCCTGAATCAGTATGTGAAACATTCAGCAGATGGTGTTCAAAACAAACTTCTTCACGCGCAAACAAATGTTCTCAAGTTTATGTACTATCGCCAACAACATCCACTTCCAGGTCTTTTTTTACTTCAACTGAGCTGTTAGCTCGCACCCAGTCAGGAGTAGGTGCTAAGTTATTTGATGAATGCGATGTTCTTGTCCACGACCCAGTCAAATCGTCTCATAACTTGTTGTTGCCCATATGAATTTCAGAAAATAACTCCTGCATCTGTTATCAGACTGTCTACTGCATTCATACCGTTTGTATACAACACGCCGTTAGTGAGACAGAAACAAATATCTATATCTCGAAACACGTCCCATTACTATGTTAGTAAAATGCACGAACGAACCAAGATGTTCGAAAACTGTTACTGACAATTCTGTTTGCGCAACTCATTTTGAACTTTGAAATATACTATGACCTATTCTTACTGTTGGGACTGCTCATCACTCATGTCGGTTACAGTATTCTCCCGAGATAACGGTGAGTCTCGAGTTCAGATTGATGTGACCTCTGCGCATACATGACGTCTGGTACCATGAACAATCCACACTACAATGAATAGTAACACTAGGCGACCTTTCCAAATTTTTTTTAAGAATCAGTGTGCACGAATTTCCACTCGTAGTTCAAGACCGCTAAGCAAGAGAGATTCATGCTCTGTTTGAGCAGTGCAGAGAAGGAACGAGACCGACATACTTAGCACTCGCATCACGCCGACCAAACACGAGACTACCCGAACACAAACGGAACGTTTCCGATAAACTGTTTTCCGCTTCGTACCAATCAAACACGCACAATGCACCGCTCACTCATATCACACTAGTCAGTGCAGCATGATAACTATCTGGACCGATCTGTCCGCACTATTCAGCTGTTTTCATGACCTAGTCAAGCTCAACATCTCAAAAAATGTCGACTTAAAATAGAGTGATTTTGAGTTTTCGAGATAAAACTCACGGATGTCAGCGGAATAAATATTCACGAACTGACTAAGTGGAAAACAATTTTACTTTAACGTTATTTACTGCTGCGTGTTGCAATTCATTATGGTCTTCTTGGGGATAACTGATGTGAATATCTGTCCGGATCTTTGTCCTCATGCTTCGAAAGGTTAGTACTTCCCGCTTCTGGTACACGAACTAGTTACATAACTTCCTCGAACAGTTATCAGTGTAAACGTAATTTGGAAGTTTGCCTCTACAGAAACAACTGATATCTAAATAAGCAGTGAATACATGTTTATTCAGAAGAAATTGCTTTCAGCCCTATGGTCATTCAGACCTCCAGTTAGACATGTGACGATTCCGGTAGTTATTCCACCTACACCTGATGTATTCTTAATTTGAACATCACACCCATATGCTCGAAGCTATTACATTCAAATAGGCTATCCAGCCAGCTTGCATCGGAAAGGAGCACCACACTTGAGCATCAATCTTGTGAAAACACGCCAGCAGTGAACATCCTTGTCACGACCTGGAATCGACCTCCGATCATGCTTTCTTGAGGTCACAGTGTTGACCATTGAAGACATACTAGAAGTCAGCCAATGAACAAGTTTCCACGGCCTCCTCGTTTAATAGTCATCAATCCGGGCCCAAAGAAGATTTACAACTGTTTCTCTTACAGCGAGTTACACCTATGATCATCGCACCGATTCCGTAATTTATCATTTGTGTGATCAACCTGGTCATATTAAGCAGGTATGCAAAATTCAAAAGTGCTATTTGAGACAAGTTATAAGAACAAATGCTGGAGGGCCTTCTACTTCTGCTGATACATTGCAACTGAAATCCGCGAATTAACAGTCTGTTCAAAGGTGCCTCAAATTCAAGTCCAGAGGTAAGTATGAATCCACTGTGGACACAGGAATTAGTGAATCTATTATCTTAACACCAACATTAGACCGCCCGGTCCTTGAGACTACGCTGAGATCAACGGCGATTGAAATACGTGGAATGTAAGATGGGGCTGATGTAATTGTGACAGTTAGTGATAATGAACCGCACCATTCTTGGTGTCAGAAAGAATCTCAACCATCTAGGAAGTAATGACTTGAAACAGCTCAACTGTATCTTTTCGCTAATTGCTAATCGCAACAGTTGTCCGCGTGGAGTGTATCGAACCCAGCTGAGCAAATTGGTTGTCCAGTGTTCACATGGCGTAGGGAAAAAGATCATAGAACCTGGAAGAGACCCATTTGTGAAAAATCTGGACTTCGGCTGGATTCGAACCAGCAACAGAAACAACATGCCCGAACGCGGCAAATGCTCTACCAGCTGAGCTACGAAGCCACGCCGGAAGCTCAGAAATTTCACATTTGGACCTAGTTACCCACCAACCAACTGTCATATGGAATCCACCAAATGATCCAGCCGATTGACTGCCCAAACAGGATTTCTCGATCAGTTCACGCTGTCAATGATCATCGGTAGGGTTGATGGATTCCAGCGTGGTTGGTCAGGTGGGTAACTAGGTCCAAATATGAGCTCCCGGCGTGGCTTCGTAGCTCAGCTGGCATAGCATTTGCCGCGTTTGGGCAACTTGTTTTTTGTCGCTGGTTAGAATACCAGCCGAAGTCCAGATTTTTTAAATCAAGTCTGCCAAACTATTTAAAACTAATTAAACGCAGAACCAGCTAGACTGGAGGCATACGACCCAGTTTTCTGAATCGACGAATAATACCTTATGGACTGAAAGAACATGTGCACAATGCTTCCATTGAGCTGAAGGAAAACGGCATAATCTCGCAAGTTAACTCACCCGCAGGGGCCACATTAATCTTTATCGTTATGAAAACAAATTGGAGATTCACCCAGAATCCGTAGTGACTATACATTGACGTTGACTTCGAGACTGAAAAAAATGCGCACCCTCAACTAAGCAGCCAGAGGATTTTGTGATACCGCTGCATGGTAGCAAGGTGCTTTTTGAAATTGATTTGTCAAACACATAGTTGCAGACTCCATTGGAATCTGACTCTAAGGCTCTCACTACGGTTAATACGGCTTGAGGATTACTTTAGTTCAATTATCAACCGTTTGGATCACACATCTCAATTGGCATGTTCTAGGCTGTGATTGGTGACGCAATTGCCGACTTACCAAAAGTACGCGCATATCGAAATGTGAACATACACAGAGACAGTGCAGAGAAACATGATAAGGTTATTTTCGCTTCTGGAATGACTCAAATATAAGATCATTGCCATAGTCTTCTAATTGCATAAAGCAAGTACGAGAGTTGAGTTTCCTTGGTTATGGCCTATGCAACAAAGGATGCAGGCCTGACCCCTATCGGTAAAAAGCTTTGGTCACCATTACATCACCAAAGAACCAATGCTGAGCTGTTTCTAGCAGTATGGTGAGGAGGAGCGATCATGCTATACTACTCACACCACTGCTATTCAGTAGTGGAACCAGAGCATATATTTTGACATCGAAGTAGCCGCAGGAAAAATACAAGAAACATTGGAGTGCAGCATCGCATGAAATGGTTCTTGGTACGTAAGGGAACGTAAAGGAACTAAGCATTGACGTCTGTGGCAGCCGTGACGGTCTGGGCCCAGTACCGTACACAGATGAGTGTTTTCGTTTGTTGTCTTGTTGAAACGCATAACCCACGTGTTGCTTTCCTGAATAAACAATCCTTGTGCCATCCGCGTCTTGGATCACAACAGTAGTACTGTCGTTTTATACCGAACTTTGAGACGAAAGCATAGTCATTGTTTGCGCTCCAATCAACAGAAACATGGATCCAAAAGGATGAAAGTATTTTGTGAGAGTTAATAGAAGTTGTGATAGAATGGCCGATGTTTTTGTCTAAAGGTATCATGCTTATCACGGATGCACTCAGTATCAGCATCGGCATTGTTTTGAAACCAGAGGGATGTCCGATCGTGTACATATCGCAGTTGTTGGATAAAGCAGAGCAAGAATATCCAAAAGCACAAAAAGAGGCGCTTGCAATAATCTGGGCTGTCAAAAGTTAGCAGAAATATTTGTTTGGTATTAGATTCAAAATTGTTACAGATCATCCAAGCTCTACAGTATTTATTGATCCCCACAAATCAGTTGCCAAATCATCAGTGACAATGATACAGCGATGGAGTCTAAGTTCTAGCAGCCTACGATTATGGAACTAATCATCGTCACTACATGGTAAACAGATTTTCTGTCAAGATATTTCAGCTGTTCATGTTTGTTTTCTTGCCTCGCCTGCCATTCCAATAAGGCAACAAGACTTAATGGAAGACAACTAAAAAGTTGGACAGCACGGTAATCGTCGCGATGACCAAGGGTTGGCCATCAATTATTAAAAAACATCAAGTGCTATTCCAGAATGGTGTATTGTGTCGGGGAGATCATTTGGTCATTCCACCATCGTTACGAAAGGCTGTATTAAACGATTTGCACAAAGGTCATTTAGGCCTGGAGGAAATGAAGTCATTGAATCGAAAGACGTGTTAGTGGACGGAGAATAAATAAGATATCAAGAGCATTGTAATGAGCTGCTATTCCTGTATCCACAAAATAAGGACGATGCCGAAGAAGTGAACACCGTTGAATAAGTCTAATGAGTTGCGAGGTGGATGTTGAACCCTCCGTGGTCGAACACGCCTTCCTTGGACAGATCTGAGATTTCTAAGTTGAACTCCACTCCTTTGGTGCCACTTTCTCACCGTTCTGTGCAAACTGCGCCACAACGGGCTGCTGTCAACTAAGGACGAGATTTCTTGTCGTAAGCCTATTCGTCTACGGAGCATAATTTCCATGTCGACGACTGCTTATTATCAGTCGAAACAATTAAAGAAGCTATATATGCTGTAGACAAAATCCGTCTATTGTTGCAATAGACTGGATTTCGTTATATAAAATGAATACCTAATAACGAGAGGATCAGAGGGCAGACTGTATAAAACAATTGTTTCCAGCTTCGAGTACCATTTGCGTATGCGTCTTCCAGGATGATAGGGTATATGAAAATGTGTTGCTTCCTTACGACTCCGAGAGTGGTTATTTCAATACTACTTCCAGCTCGATCTTCAGGCGACTGTCCTCCCGGAAAGCGTAGAGGCTTCTTGTGAATGAACTAAGTATATGTGCCGACCATGCAGTCGTCTAGGCTGTGGTATTGCAATATCGTCACGCTAAGATCTCAATCGGCGACCAAGTGATTAATACGCGAAAGTACCACAACATGGACACATGTCTTCCGAGCTGAATTCAACCAACGCTGCGCCAAGGAAAGCTTCACATTCTTATTCCTATGAGATGAGCTACTGGCTTCGGGGACTGAGGTTTCTGATGCTTTCAGAGAACGGTTGGCCAATGTTATCATGTTTAACCGCTCTAACATAATACGATCCAGAATTTAGGCGTGTTTAGACTACTGGGACTGTACATGTAATGACTCGTATTTAGAATGTACGGCACTATGATGTTTCATTCGTCTGAAACTGCTGAAGTTACTGGTGTGGCTGTTTCGTTACTTCAACTTGCCTGGTAAAGGCTAGCAAACCAAAAAGATGAAAGGAACTTACGATCATTGTCAGACGAGAAATCTAACTAACAGTGCCGTGTAAATCTCGATTGCCTTTCCCGACATTCTCTTCTATCAATGCGACCAACTGAGTCAGCATTATTTGAACAATTGATTGCAATTTATTGAGTGAATTATACTAAGTAGCAAGTGGCGATTTAACATTTACAATGGACATTCAACAATGTGGAGGGAAATCTGACTCATCCTCCTTTGTTGGCTGAAGGCTAAATCAGAATAGTTTGGCTATTGAGTGGTGAGTGTAACTTGGCTCATGCTGGAGAAATTGGCAGACGACTAGCTTCTGATAGCTCTGCCGCAGCATCTACGTTCTCAATAGCTTGACGTCGCCAATGAAACTGCATTAACGCAAGCCATCGTGCTCACGGATGATGGGATTCCAAATGAGCTAATACATCACAAATGGACTACCATGTAGAGCTTAAAACGTTCGTTGACCGTTCACTTGGTAAACGAAACAGTGCGCATAAAGAACAATGTGGACCAACTATTTTGAATGTCCTCTAGAGAAGCGCAGCATCACAAGCAGTCCTTGTACAAAACGATCGACTGTGCCCCACAAAGTAAACTAATTATCACTATGCCTCGACTATCCTCAGAAAATTCTGGCTAAATCCAGTCGTAACGCAAGTCAGCCTAATGAAATTTAACGGATTGTCAAGTGGACAAGAGAAACTTGGTTAGTCCCAACCTATCACGAACGCAGTTCGTATTTTAACTTAAATAGATTCACTGGAAGCAATCTGATGGAAATTCAGCTGACTGTAACGGTGATTCGTCACCATGTTCAGTTTGCCAAGCGTCTTTCGTATGCGACGTAAGGTTTGCATATAGTTTAGTGAGTCTTTCCGTTAGTATCCAATGGTGGCGAGCTCCGGCTGTCGAGTAGCTCCGGACAAAGCATCTTTTTGCATCAAATAAATAAAGTCAACGGCTGGAACGTGATTCCGTGCATGTTTCAATGCTACCTAGACCAATAAATATGCACTCGCGCAAAAGATCAAGGCTCACGGTGCGGTTAAACATATTATTGAGTACTCGATGATCGGATCTGGTTGCGTCAGCGCGGCCTGCATAATTAACATTAACTGGAGGTGTTTGGTATACAGTTCGTCGAATCCGTACGGCTGGGCTAGCCATATCCTATGTGAAAACGCCGCATACGAATGCAACGGGGCATGAAATGTGTGTCAGTTGAGCTGTCCTGAGAAGCTTGTGAAAATCGGTCATCAAACACTACGCGGGAGGGACTGTGCGATGTCGTTCATTTGATATACACGCTGCATAGACTGAATTGCCTGGAGCAGAAATAGAAGAGGCATGAGACTGACAATGCTACTGCGCCTTCTATCCTGATTTCAAAGAGTACACTGACGCATCAAAGATCGACGGGACTTGTGGATAGGGGAATAAACTCGGCAAATCATCCGACTTGGTGTGGCACTAGGTAACAACAGAACTCGTTCCACATCAATCGTGTCAGTAAAGGAGACGGTGAGCAGCCACAGCAGCTGAATGCATTTTGTTTTTGTGACCCGACGAAATTGTGGCACACATCAAAAAAGGATGAAACATATCCAAATACATGCACTGAAGGACAAAGGAAGCTGTTGTACAGCTTTCGTGATTATAACTCTTGTGAACAGTTTCCAACCGATGAAAAAAAGCACATCTCGAAAGGTACACAAAATGTCACAGTGGACGGAAAATGCCGTACGGCGGTGTTCTGAATATGCTCAGCTAGTAAATACACACAGATCGCAGGTTCGCGCATGTGGACTTCGTAGCCATTTCCAAAAGCTGTGACAGAAAACCCTACAATGTAAGTTTACGCAGAATACAATCACAGTCCGTATCTAAAGTCATGCAGGCATTTCGATTTTTGCTCACAATCTTT
>LOND01000268.1:24446-64721 GCA_014220965.1 Paragonimus kellicotti
ACGAATTCGGTTTACAAACTGTTTGAAATTACGATGTCCCCAACCGTCTCTAGTGGATGGCGACATAAAATACCTTTCAAAACATCCTACGATGACCACGATTGTTCAAGAACAACAGTGATTGACTCATGACGACAAACATGACACCAGGCCAGTTCGCAGTCGTAATATAAAATGCGTTGCGCGATCCAACGGTGGAATACGCAGTTAGTTCGCGAATACCATCACACTACTAACGAAACGTCAGCAGTCTTTCTTTGTGTTCAAACAGCAAAATTACGGAGGGTTTATCAAAACGTGCCATACCCTTGAAATGACTGGGGTCAAACTAATCCCTCTATGGTTTTCGCAAGAGCCCCGGGCTCCTTTCTTAAATACGGGAACTATTATCGAGTGACCCCAGCAAGGAGGGATGGACTCCGTCGTCCACACAAGTTGAAACAACTGAGTCAATGCCTCTACTAACGCTAGAACAGAAACATCAGCCGGAACAGGTCTCAACGGGTAATCCAC
The DNA here is from genome assembly GCA_014220965.1 of Paragonimus kellicotti. Taxonomy (NCBI): domain Eukaryota; kingdom Metazoa; phylum Platyhelminthes; class Trematoda; order Plagiorchiida; family Troglotrematidae; genus Paragonimus; species Paragonimus kellicotti. The sequence continues at coordinate 24,960 of LOND01000268.1, forward strand.
GATGACGCCATCAATGTGCCTGTGTCACGTTTCCACACGCTTCCACTTCAGGTTTGCAATGTAACCTGGCAGAAACTGTTATAACTCCCCGGATAGATAAGTGAGATAAACAAATTGTTCTCCAACTGTTTCACTGATGAAACTAATAGTTCCCCTGACGGAATGTCAACAGTGATCATGTGTCTCATTTGAACCTCATTGTTCGGCAGTAGACAACACAATTTCAAACCGAGCCTCGCAGTACGAATTGAAATAGTTTCTCTAACGGGCTTGAGCAGTCTCGTCAATCAGTGGGTGTTAAGGTGAATTCACTAGGGATGAAATATCGCATCGTCATTAGACATTAGCGGAAACCGAATGGTAAATGTGCGTGTACATGTCTGCAGTATTGTTCTCTGTGTTTACGAATTCACATTCTGTCCACTGATGGACAGCTGGATTTTGCGAACATCAGCGACTTCAACCACAGTATACACAAACAAAAGCGCACCAGAACGTTCGCCACCGACTTTTCTTATCAAGTAGCATGACTGGCATTTGTGAATTTAGAATCAACGAGAACTGCAGCAATCAAACCCACCTTTAGTCGAAACTGACATTGGGCCAAATTGACAAAGAATGGTACACGGGCCATATCGAGCTCTACCCATTCCGGCTCGCCTGGTTTCTCTTGTAAAGTCAACTGTTCCAACAGACCGAGCGCTTCGCGATATTTGGCGGCGGCTCCTTCATTGTCTCCGCGCACGTAGAGTTGGTTGCCTTCTTCACGCAACACCGGTACCAATTTTGCCTTCTCCTCCACATTCATTATCCAGGTCTCTTTGCGCACAGAACCCGGAATGTCGACACTGATTGAATGCAAATAAAGCATTCAAATGATGCGGTAGAGAGCCCTAACACAGAGCCAATTGTCCATCATACAAATACCTCACAAATCCTATGAACTGTTTGGGAGACAACAACGTAGCATTCACAACACAGTCTTATTCAGGTCATATTCGAAAGATCAATGTAAGCAGTCAAGATTGTAATGAGTAATTCATCAACGGAGAGAAAGCTTAAATCAAACAACGCAAACAACGGTTATCAGGCCGTCTACTTAACCAGACACCGAAATCACCTAGTCAAATGTTAAGTAGAGATATCGTTTATTTAAAACGATTTACGCATATCGATAAATTCAGATGACAAACAGGTACAATGTAGGTTAGAAACATGATTGGTTGTGTACATATTCAATCCAATATCCAGGTCGACTAGCTCAATGTTATACCAAACACGATCCGGGGATTCGGACTAAGGAATAGCATTTTAGGTGAGAGCAGACGGCAGAGTTCGTGAGGTGTCTCAGATAACACGATGTTGCGTACAAGTAGTAGTGGTACCAGAGCATGGGGGATTCATGGATAGTAACCGGGTCCAATATAATTTGTTGCACAAGCGCTTTTACGATGCTACATGGCGCATATAATCCCCCCATACAGATTTCAAATGCCCTAACAAAAGAACTAGGTATCCCGAACAAGCTGCTTTTCGTCTGTTGTCCTTACGGTATGCGAACATCGCCGATAAGCGACAATCACAGATAAATCCCCGGCTGCAAGGTGTACGAATGTGCACCGATTACCTCGAATTGCCGGATTCTATCAGTTGGATGAAAGAACCAGATCGGTCATCGGCCGGTGGCAACAGGAAGCAGACACCGTTACAACTCTATCGTTCTTACACTCACTGGCACAATGGATCTACTATGTTGCACCCGAGTTTTAAGACGAATATTTCGAATGCTGGGCTGTTTCCACCACACCAACATGCATTGTACATTAAGTACCCTGAACAGATCGACTTTGTTCGGGTGGTGTGCTCATCGCATTACTGGTCACCAGTCCTCAGTGGACTTGCAACTCTGTACGTTGTCGCCTTGCATTGTGCTTGAGATATTTTTGGACCAGAAACTCGGAGTGGCGTCCCAAGAAATACATCCCTTCATCGACAGAGCAAGCTGGAAATATCCTCTGCTCACAACAACCGAGGTTTTCACAAGCTTATTTTTAACTGTCAATTTCATTTCATTTGTTACCGCGAATCTAGCTGAGGTGCCGGCGGCCGAGTCTGCCTTCTTATCACAATCTGCCGCACCACAAAATACTTGTCGCATTTCATCATACTTGCGGAAGGATTTGTCACTTGACGACTGACCGACCTCGCTTTCGGTCACAGACCAGAGGATTTGTCACATTCACTGTTTGCAGTAGAAGTCAGCAGTGCGCCAAACACCAGTGTGATATCTTTGTCTGACCAACAACCGGCCGGATACAACTTAAACGTGCGACACTTATGTAGATAAATAAACCGACAGCCCTCATGTATCACTGGAGACCCTTACCATCGACAACAGGTGTTCTGGTGAAGCACGGATTTTGGGTACTGGCGCAGTACTGCATCTACAATCTGCGTCGGCTGCTTCAAAGTGCAATTTCCCAGAGGCCTTACGAACTAAACCACTGGCCAAGCCGCTGATGGAATTGCCCCCCAAACGTACAGGAAAACATTGCGCTGCATGAACGGACATCCGTCAATTACTATCGCTGTGCTGTCAGACTCGAAGGCACACAGAATATTGAGAGGCACTCATCACAAACGTTGCTTGCTTGCTACTGCGATATACATTAGCGCAGAACGTAGTCAAGATGCAGTCAATGACGAGTTTCACCACCAGTTCACTAACCTTCTGCAAACTGTGGGGCGCACGGACATTGCAGTACGGGCTAACAAAATGAGAGCTCCAACAAGCAGCCTAGGTGCTAACGGACGTCAATTGGGCGGATGGCACTCTTACTGTATTCGTCGACCAGACGATCATGGCTGCTTGTTGCAGCTCTGTGCTGATAACGGTCTGCTCCCGATGAATACCAATTTTAAACGTTCCAGACATCAATCTGTCACTAAAGGACCCCTATCGTCAATCAAGACGATAAGAAGACGTACATTGCGAGATGCAAGCATTTCGTTTACTTTCATCAGTCGATTGCATAAAACATTCGGTTACATAAGTTAAGTGCGTAGGGATAAAATAATGAAATGAACGAACATCACCTGCGTGTCATTGGGGTTTACTGCCACAGTAACGAAATTGATCGCGTCAGTATCTTTTGCCAACAGAGGGCCGGTGCGTGACGCTTGATCAACAATGCCTCGGAGAACACCAACAGCCTAGGGTTTATATAGGATCAGTCATAAAATCGTCAACTAGCAGTAGCTTCGTTGTTTCCAGCGTTCTCAGTCAATCTGGAACGCCTGTGTGGATTCCGATCATGCACTTCTATGTGCTTGGTTGGATGCGTGTTGCGAAGATGCATTTAAACAAGCAAACACATGGCAGCTCCACATCTATCACAAAACACTAGCTCCCAGTCTAGAATCCCACTGACCGGACGGTATCGAGACATGCTTGACAGACAACCAACATGTAGTATGTGTGCGGTACTATTATCCGTTTGGCTGTCAACCACAGGGTTTTGTGCGATCGTTCAAATTTCTTGACGCTCGTCGGAACATGCCATTCGACAATGAGTACAATTCAGCATAGAAAACTAACTGTTCGGAACTGCAGAAGCAACAGAGAGAAGACAACCATACCAAGCGCGCACAACGAGCTATCAAAGTGAAACAAGTTACCCCGGTCGGAAACTCCCAAAAGCCCTTCTACCTAATCCCAGTCACATGCGGCAGGAAAGCAGGTGTGAGTGGGCAACCGGCAAACCGAACGGCAAGAACATCAATGTCTGTAGGGATGTAAGGACTTTCGGCTGCACATTTTCAGCTGCAATTCGATCGGTTACTCAGGCCGCCGGCTAGGCCTTCAGGCGCTCCAGGTGTTCACTGGTCTGTCGAGGTTTCAGCACTCTTGAAAGCGGTAGATTCCCTTACGATCAAGCTCTTAAAAAGTCACGAGGCACGCGATCCAGACGAACTACGTTTTGTTATTTTTGTAAATAGGACATAACTCCGCTTCAAAACATCTGGTTTGGCGAAATCGTCCCAAACGACTAACACTGTCCTTATTTTCAAGAACAGCTCACGAACCTTGTGCACAAACCACCGAGGAACTAACCCGACTCCTATTGGGTGGAGTCTGCCGGCAGCTATTGTCCTTCGCAGACTGAGCGTAACGTATAAGCAGAATCCGCGAGGAGAGTGATGGGTTTCGCCATAACAGTGACTGGACTGATCAAACCCTTAGACTTCGTCACATGCTTGAACACATACAGAGAAGACAGACGACTGTTGTCTTTTTAAGCATTGGAGGGATTTAATTCAGTTGATAAGGTTGTATTCTGTGATTGTATATCAAGGGTAGGTATGCCTGAAGGATGCGGCAGCATCCCTGAAGAAATAATTATTAGTCCTTGGGCTTGGTTAGGATTTGTGGAAGCTTATCACCAACATTTGTCATTCCAAGCGGGGTGCGGCAAGGCTGAACAGCCTCTTCTTTCCTGTTCAGCTTTGGCGTGGACGAGATCCTAGAGCGCACCCCTGCGGACTGTGAACAGGATGGAATGAAAATGCTACCACGTGCTAGACTTGGAGGTCTGGAATAGGCAAACGACATGGTTTCAATTTGTGAGGGTCATTGAGGAGATCAGAAATCTCTACATAAATTAGTGGCTTCAATTCAACAACTTCGTAAGACTTTTGCATCTCTTAAGTACACGGTGTTGTTACGAAATGGACAGGACTCTGCGCCTGCTCCCATTTTAGAAGTTGAAGAGTTGGAGGTAGTCAAGAAGTTCACGTACTCTGATTACTGTATCAGCTGTGGTAGAATGTGACATCACAGATTGTAAAGCTAAAACTTGAGTGGCATTTGTCAACTTACGCCATTGGTGGCGCCAACATAAGTCCAGCCTTTCAGTGAAAGACCAAATGTGTAACGCCACTGTACGGCCAGTCTCATGGCAATGGTTACAGAACCAGGCTCATTCGCGAAGGGGATATTCACGTAGTGATCGGTTCCTGCCATTGGTGTCGCCGAATTATCAGTGGTATGTGGTGCAACGATGTGTCAGTGAAGACAATGTTCACCGACGGGTCTTCGGGACGGACAGACTTCGTCGACCATTGAGTATAACGGTCTCGTCTCAGACTTCGTTGGATTGGACATCTTACGAATCCCAACTCACCACCTGACACGCCGTGCCCTGGTTGTGACTGATAGTATAGGATGAAAGCGGCGGTCCGGTGGTTAGCATATGAATGGAATTCTGAACATGAAGGCACTGGCACACGAGCTTGTTTCAGTAGGGTGTTCCAGAATTCCTGCCCGGGATTTGAAGGGCAATAAACAACTTTGGCTGAGGTTAGAAAAAATAAAGTGAAGCGGCGTTTGTGGTATGAGTCTCCATGTGCATCGGTTTAATGGTTTTCCTTTGTTCTTTTACATCGTTCTTCCATTTTTTCTCTACACAACCTGCAATTCTATTCTTATCTTTGGTTGCTGTGGCACGTTCGGCACTTTACTCAGTTCTAACAACATAAAATATATATGTTTAAATGGCTGTCATCATACACAACTAGGATTTGCAAGCTCATTGATGACGTTATCCGAGTGTACCTCTGTGTGACGATATTAAGTGAACACCAACGCAAAACGGTTTGATAATTTTGAACGAGTGGTCCAATGATCGCAGCCTGTTCAGAAATACCTCAAAACAGGGGAGCGGTGTACTCCCAATTGTTACAGAGAGTTGTTGCCAGCAACCTCTATATCGCCTGAAAGTGTATGTCATCGGTGCCAAAATTTATAAGATGACAGTAGCTATGCAAATGAGACCAACATTTACGGATGAACATAAGAATACTGACAGAAACACCTCGTACTTCTAGCCTGTGTAGAATACCAGCTCGAGCTGGAGTGATGTTACATAAGCGTTCTTTTCCAGCTGAGCTCTACTCAAGCATGTTGCAACTCGAACGACCGTATATAGTAATCAACAAATCACCAAGTAGAGACTGAAGAAAGAAAACAATCAAGAGTGTAGACAACGGGAAGAGAAACTCACGACTACAAATACTTTGTTAACTGCAACACAAAACATGCTTGAAATCATCATTCACTAGCGAGATAAACGTTTGTGCGTTTAACAAGCTGGCTGTCAACATGAGTTACGTGCTGCTTGCACAGGAACTGTGACCTAACCACAAACACGCGTCAACCTTATCGTTTGTTTCATTGAATACGTGAAAATGGAGTACCAGTCGTACGAACTGATCGGATTTCGAGTTTGACCTAAAAGGTTCCCGTTCATTCCGTGCTGTTCCGTGCTGCGGCAGCGCATGCCGTGATTCGTCACGCATGTAACATAACAGCGCGGTCCTTCTCATTTAACGGTTGAACATAAAACACAACGTAACCGTATGTCGTTTCTGCACGTCCTTGTCTAAAGAGAATGAACACTCAGATGCATTACAATTGTCTCCAACCAAAGTAAGTGATAATCAGCAAAGTACTCAGTACGAAACTGTAACCGACTAATGTATCACAGGGACGGGATAGGAACCATGAAGGTTTCACAAAAAGCAAACTGAAAAGATAAAAGCACTGGACTCAAGTTTCGCTCTTGTTAGAGATCGTCAATAGTGCATATCTTTGCCATGGCCAGGACTAGAACTCCGGCCACACTTTCATGAGCCAACCGTGTCAACCACTGCCTCATTGACCTCACAATCGGTACGACAGAATCATCACCTGTGGACGCTTAGCCACAATCACTGGTGAATAATGTGCTGATTGCCTAATCACCTCCAGAATAGACACAGTAACTGTCCTGTTAACTCCAAACAATGAACCCTCGATTAAGACTTCTCTCTAAGTTGTTGAGCGGTATTTTGATTACTGATGAGTAGTAACAGGAGTTAACAGGACAGGTACTATCACCTCTCGAGGTGATCGGGCAGTCAGAGCATTACTCACAGGCGAATGTGGTTGGCCGTTCGCATATGATGACTCAGTTGTGCCTAATGCGGGGTTAATGGCGCACTGGTCAACAGGATTGCCTCATAAAAGCGTGGTCAGAATTCCGGTGCAGACCGTGGCAAGGATATGCACTACTGACGACCTTTAACAAGAGCGAACCCCGATTCTGGTGCTTCTTTTCGAAAGGGGTCGACTAGAAAGTCCATGGGAATGGGGCAGCTGCGATAAATTGTGATGTTCAGTTTATGTGAAAAGAAAAAGTTGGGTCGAACGGGTCGTACCGGATTAGCTGAAAGATGAATTCCAATGTCTCCGGTTTTACCATCAATTCGTCCAGATCCGGATATCCCAGACCTCCTTGTTCTTGAAAGCCCATGAGACCACAGCAATGCTTTGCAGCGCCGCCAGTTTTGTTCAGCATATAATCCCGCAGTTTTTTGTTCACTGCCGGGAAAGCAAGTAGACGTTCTGGTGGAACGGTGAAGGAGGCCACTTCGCCCGGCAACATGGTACCCAGGCAGTGTTCCCAAAACTGAATTACAGTAAGGGAGAGAGAAAGACGAATGGGAGTGAGTGGAGAGGAGAGCATTCATGTTTATTTTCGTTTACAGACCACAAGAGTTTTACGCATTATCACAATCGAAACGGACGGACGGTGAAACATAACTAGAAAAAGTCGTCTATGAGAGCTGTCAAAATAAGGTAAATTTCCCCATGTTTCCAATCAAACTCAACGCCCTATTCCCATTGAATCTAACTCGCAATAAATGGATAAAACGCATACGTATTCATATAGAAAAATCGAACGCAGTGGATAATCTGACACACCCATCTAATAAACGGAATGAGATCACCTAGGCAACCAAAACATTCCAGAAGGAAAAAAAAACAGAAACACTAGTGTTCATGCGCCCATGTTCTTAGCAAACGACACCAAGTATGAACTTATAGCTAGAAGCGACCGCAGAACTGGGCGAATGTATTGTGAACTAAAGCACAAATGCAGAGCAATCTGGGGACATCGAAAAGAAATGAACTGAAAAGCTCTATATATATATATATATATATATATATATATATATATATATATATATATATATATATATATATAGTTTAAGCTTGATAGACAGCTTCGTTCCGTGTGTCAACTTTGTGAAAAATATAAAGAAGGCTGTCGAACGGACGTTTCACAGAACAACGTGAGCGTGAACACAATCATAATATAAACAGTCACGTTTGTTACGGTAGTCTGTTACCTATTGCCGTGATGGCAGGTCTGAGAGCCTGTGCGAAAGATATTTTTGGAGACAGAGTAACCGGATCTTGTTAGTATCAGCGTAAGTGCCCTGTACGTCTCCGGTGTCAACAAGCGTAGCGCAGTATACTGATATGAAGGCGACAACCAAACTGATTAGCAAGTGTCAGTCTTGTTTGTTTTAAACATTTTACCATAGGGAAAGACAGAACACCCTCCACAAAGGTTATCCACCGAAAAAGTTAGAAATTTTTTTAAGTTACGGCCAAGTTTCACATATTAGATATGTGAATTGGTCAATAGACTACACAATAGCTCTGACTGCCTGGACCACTTATTTTTGTCTCTGGCACAATCAAAACCGAGTGGCTCCAATATGCTACTCGCTGAACAGCAAACGATGCTTTCACGTGAAGCAAGCACACGGAACTTTTACACCTAAAAGGATGAGCCAGCAGCTAGCAATCGTGATCGGACTGAACTCTTGCACTGGGGACAAGCACATCTGCAGAGGTCGTTCAAGTAGTCCCAACAAAGCCACAAAGCACAGGCACCTGAGGCCAAACAGATGAATCTGTTCCATTGAAGCCGTGCATCACATCCGCACAAATGAGCAGCGGTTCGAAGTGACGGATCATCAAAACATGTGTACATTGTTGGGAGTTTATTCATACTGCTCCAAGCTACACTGTACGAACAGGAAGGTTTAATCAGATTCGTCTCATTTAGAAGACAAAAAGCCGTGCGGAACGGGTTTTTGCTTCCTAAACAAGAGCTGAAGATTAGCAGTACCCCCCAACAACGGCCAGCAAGCTCGGCCTGAATAAACAGAGTAGAAACCAATAAAGAGAAGGTGTTGATTGCAATGTCGAATCCCCAAATTAGCAATGGAACAGTAAAATCAGCATTAACAATTGTTCCAGAGTCAAACACATCGAACACTGTCTAATGAGGTCCTTGTCGATTTTGAATGAAATCAGATTACAGTCAGGCTAAAAAGCGATTGCATATGACAACAATCATTACTGCTATGCCGAAGAAAACATCTTAAGGGAAAGTCTGTTTAGGTAAGAAACCCCATTGACACTAGCACCACCGGTTCCAAAACCCAGCGGGCACGGCAGCGTGTTGTAGACGACAGCCTAACTGTGTTCTCAACAAAACGTACGTATTCAAAACAGGATTTTTAACGAACGTCCCAGTACTCATGATCTATATCCATCGGCCCATGGATACCAGCATAACCACAACGACCAAACAAAGCCTTTCCGGAGAAACGATAATCTAAGCAATTCAGTCTGCAGCATTAGGAACACGCCAATAATTGAGTGGTCACTTTATAAGCAAAAAGCGACTAAAACAAGTTGTTAATAGATTTTGGTACTTCCATTCGAAGGTCTCAAACGGAAAAGCTATAGCAAGTGGCTAAAAGATATGGATAATTTGGATTTTTCATGTGACAGGATTGGTAGGGTACGCAGCCTGATCCCAACGTAGTGATTAATCGGCCGACACTGATAACTAGGGTAAAGATTGTCTTCCGTTTTATACCATGAAACATCCGTCACCATGTCATATATTGCAACACAGATCAGCGACAGCGCATGAACGCCCTCAAACATGCGCATTCATCGTACAATGAACTGGATTTCGGAATGATCCAACTGATGTTCCTTCCTATAGGACAGTTGCGAATGAAAATTTTCCTTCAAAAATGCGGAATATTATCAAAACAAACAGTAGGATACAGTCTGGCTGTTCAAACTCAGAGAATGCCAAAGTAACCGATGGCTGAATGCGTCACCATCGTGTGACTGTGCTACCATCGTTACCGTTCAGCTTCCCTGAGCATTCACGTGGAGTGAAAGATCCCAGCACACAGCTGATTTCACTTCAAAAATACACATCTGTGTTAGAATAGAAGATTTTTGTTAAGTTATTATGCAGAGAGAAACTGCAGTTTAGTGTGTTCAATGACAGCCAAACCAAGCATAATTATAATGTATACACTCAACTTACATCCATCTGAAACTCTTTACCAGAATAGATTTCCATCGTTTTCCCATACTTTCGTGTATCATCCAGTATGGTCCGATCTGAATCCATCTTGCGTATTTGATAGTGGAAGATGAACTTAGATTCCTTTGGATAGACGAGTCCTCCACCCGGCGCTTCACAACCGGGAGGAATAGATCCGATGCCAGCATGAAGAGTACGTTTCTCAATGTTCTTCGCCACAATAGCCCCAGAACAGACCTTCGAAATCGGATCGCCTGTGTCTGCTTGTTTCCACTGTTTCAATGCGGTAGACAGATTGGTTAGCAGCTCAGACTGACAGCAATTTCCGGCATGTTTATGCGTACCACCCTTAGGTTTCTCATTCATCCTTGGTACCCAGAATTATGAAGAAGTGTGATTCTTCGCGAAAAATGCCACCCCAAAGCACAGATAATATAAGCAAGAGAGGCTACAAAGATGGTAAAAAAAAACGCAATTTGATTATTTAAGCCCTGTTCAACAGACGTGTGAATTGCCGTCGAAATTTCGCTTACATCAAAAGAATACATACTTGAGGGTTAGTACACCCATCGAGAAACGGTTAACATCATCAGCATCGCGGACAGCGATGTGTCAATCATTCGTGCCGGTGCATAACTGCCAAACGAAGGAAGAGAACAGAAAGCCCGATATAGAAAGGGAAAAAGGGACCGGATCTAAGTGATGAAAACAACTACGGCAAAATTCAAATATAAAACACCACGATGTCTAAACACTGCAAAAACAAAGTCAAATACAAGTGAAAGTAAGGTGTCTGTTAACTGTTAGTTTCCTCAAGGCAAAACCGAACAGAAGTGACGGAAATGGACAGCCTTGAAGTACGTCGATCTCGACGGCTGGTCAATTCACCGTAGACCCCAACCTGAGCCGAAGTATGGAAATAAGACGTCGACAGTTTGTTCATAAACTTTCTTGGTATATTCTAAAAGTGTAGATCGATCGATTGACTCTAACGCACTTTTACAACTGAGAAATATGGCAACTGATGGTCAACAGTACGTGCGACGTGGCTTCAATATTTAGCGAACAGTAAAAATTTCACTAATATATCCTCAGCTGAGACGAAATATTGTTCTCCTCCTATGTGTGTTTCACGAGCTGCAGTGCCAGCGATGTACGATAGACACTAGAACGCTAATTATGAGTGAGACCAGGCTAATTCTGTTATCATGTTCACAAGGTTCCTTGACACCTTACTTGAATATAGGAGCAGTTAGAGTGACTCCCGAATAGGAAGATGTTGTCAGCCGTTCACAGAAGCCAAACGAATTGAATCATATCCTCCACCGATGCCTCAACACCCTCCTGGAGTACTGCAAGCATATGGACATCCTGGTCAACAGCCCACTTAATCTGATAGCCGAATGTAACAGCGGGACCGTTTTGGTATACGGTTCTAAGTATATCAACTAGATTGTGGCGGTAGCAAAGTAGGAAAATGTTACCTAACTAGATCTCGAAGTGTTCTGCTAAACCGTTTGGCCTTTTGTACTCATCGCGAATAGTTTTACTAAAGGATGGGCGACCTGATCTAGTAGTACGGATAAGCTCGAAGAAGCTGCCGGTGTCTTCTAAAAAAAGCGACTTCCAATTCATTAATCCTCTCGGTCGGTTAAGATAAATGAGCATTATACGGATAACCTTCCTCAACTTGCCACATGAACTGCTATGAGGCACATTCCATCAGACGTCTAACTGCGCCAGACACCTCTCTGAGAGCAAATGTTTGCTAAACCCACGGTGCGTTAGGCTACATGATATAGTACCTGCTACATAAATAGCTTGAGACTTGCTTGGATTTTCCAGGTTTGGACGGTTAAGCAAACATTCCAGGATAGTTTGGGCTTCATGCTCTACCGACGGCGTGACCGGGTCGCTGCCTGACAAAACTACTAGGAAGGAGACAACGTGGCAGCTCATGGAGTGAATTCAAATATGCGCTCCAATAAGAATGGCTGTCCCGAGCCACGCCACCTGTAACCAACACCAATGTGGTCTCTCTGAGACCAAGTTTGGCTAGAAGGTTGCCGAGGAAAGCAGCAGCGCACACGGTCTATAAGTGTTGGCTGAAAATGTCCTACGCTCGATGTACAGTTACAACAGCCATCCATTACTATTTAAGCGATGTGACGCCAATCAAAACCTACCTTTATTCCCGGTTAAAATGACAAAAGATTATGTGTTCAACTGTGGAAAGGAATCACGTCTGGGTAAAAGAAAGTCGCTGCAGTGGGCTGGGACAGTGGCAGACTGAAAAAGTTTCCAAAGGTTTGGCGCCTGGATCTAGCCTTAACAAAAACTATCAGGAGGACGACATAGGGCCCACCACCAAGGAAAATCCCATTTATAAAGACAATAGTTGTGTTGAATAGTAAATCTACATTCCAGTTCAATATGCAAAACCAGATGATGACACTAGGCAAAAAGCAGATGTATTCAACTGTTGATCGATACGTATAAGCGCTGTGCTTCAATGTTTAATTTTTTTAACCTTGCCCCGTGAGTAAGCAACAAATGAATAATAATCACTGATCAGAGTACTTCTCACTACACACTTGAATGATTTTACTGTTCAGCGAGAAACGTTTACCGAACACTCATGAGATGTAGAAAGCATCGTTACATTAGAAGGTTAAGCAAAAACTTACTAAGGTGCTGGATTAAGCAATCGCGTAGTAATCAAACTACTCAGACGATCACATAACACCCTACAAAAGGGACGCAGACAGAATCCCGCTGAACACAGACAATGATAGGAAAACAATGCAAATCTGTTCACCTCCTCGCCATGAAGTAATTAGGTTACCGGCCCGTGAAATAAAATGTATGATTCTTTTTAACACCAATCTGACGCTCGTATGACGACACGGACAGCGCAGGTTGGCTAAAGCAACACAAACATCCACTATTCTATCTATTCTGAGCAGCAACACTGAAAACATCCCACACGTGGAGTATTTACACTGTGGAGACAAAAAACACATTCCACACAGGCTATCACTGCCAACCCACTTATTTTGCACAGCGTGTTTCCCTTCGGCAGGATGGACAGGCAGAACAGTACTGTCCATGAACTCCGTGTCAGCTAGCTTAATACCGGGAAGGACACAAAAACAGAGGATTACTCAAGTGTAGAATTAAGAGTATCGTCCACAAAAACGTTGAACAATGGGAAACATCACTCCTTTCGCCACCTGAAATTAGTGATCACCATGCATACTGTACTGGCCAGGGAGACATACTGACTAGGGCTTCCACCCTGTCAGGGACAAACACGCCAGATAGGGGAGCAGCCAGCTGAAAAACAACTCAGCCCGCAGAGTCGTATGTTGCAGCATTACTTGCGTAAGAGTAGTCAGGAAATAAAGTAAGATTCTGCGAGAATGCAGCGACAGCTTTTAAAATTGCTGTACTACTGTATCCCATGTAAGGAAGAAGGTTAGAAGAGGTATCCTCAAGCACAGAGCGCTCCCAATGCCTAACGGCTGATCGGGACCATAGGCGCACTAGTAATGAATACATCTACTGTGCACACCTAATGTGGAAGGACCATTACAGAATTCCGTTCCAACGAGACTGGACCTTGAGGGGATGTGACGGCTTGCGCATCACGACAACCTATTTAGACAAACTGGACGGTTTAATGACCACATCGACAGAACCACGTACACTAAGCAGACCAAAAGGTTGAGATTTGACAAACCACGGTCTCTTGATCCTCCACGTTAAGGGTTGGAAGGAGGTTGGCACCTTCTTCCGGAAAAAGTATCCGTTATGGTAAACTGTCATACACCCGCAATCTTGCAGTACAGGCTTTGAGCCAAAGGCTTTGGTCGGAAACCCTAATCGTTCTTCTGTCTTGGTATGGGCGTCCAGACAATATCTCAGCTCAAATACAAACATGGATATTCACAACAATAATGGCTTCACACTGCATCGACCGTCTCGCAGAATAAACCGCGTCGCCCTAGCTGCTGTATACAGTGAGGTGGATAGGCGAAGACATGCTACTGATGACATACACATACCCCACTGTCCTATCAAATTTAGCTCTCAGATCCTTCCCGACCCTCGTTTCTGGTGATTACTCTGCAGGTCCCACAATAGATATAGCTAATCATAGTAAGTCCCATCTCTTGCCACTTAGCCTCAGACCTTTCTTCTCCCTTGCTTAAACTTAGAATGCGAATTAGTGGGAGCTTACAATTTCACAATAGAAAACAGGTCAACAACCCGCCCATCGACGAACGTTAGACTCGTTGAATGTCGATGTCTGCTGCATTTCAAAGACCGGAATCTAGGATAGTAGTCAAGATATGGAATTAAACGCGCCCGATACTTGTGCACTTCGGATTATTCCACGACCGCCGTTATCGATTAGGCTGAGGTAGGTATTGTCCTCAGCATGACCGCCTGATCCGTAGACTGGAATCCTGTAAGCAGTAGCCTGTGTGTCGTCCGCTTGAGAGGTTCAATTAAGACCGGCTCCAAACGCAAAATTTTCGGGAAACCTTTCCAGTGTATCTGTTTACGCTCAAACTGACTGTAGTGACGTCGCTGTCACCGGCGCCTTTTACCCGAATCTAGCCGTTCTAATTCCATCAACACATGGATCTGACAAACATTCTGACCGGAGATACGAACGCCCAGGTCAGTCGCCCTGGTAAGACAGAGTCTCGTTTAAATGGCAGGTTTAGGATGGCACCAAACCGCTCGGATAATGGCCGACGATTGTTAAAGTTGTGTCTTGAGGAAAAGTTATTTTTAGCCATCATTAGTCTTAGGCATTGCGCTTGTCATTGTTATACCTGGTGTATCTTTTCCTCGATTCAGACTGAGTTTCAGATACATCACACAGTTGATAATTATAGGTAGAGGGAATCCATTCCGGACGGTCGTTCTTATTGGAGCACATACTTCGATTGTTTTGTTTTCTGTGCCGGGCAATGATCTCACCACCAATAACGACTGGTTGTTAAGAAATTGACTGTGCCGTCGGCAAAGTACAAGTCAAAAACCAAACTAAAAAGCAGGTTTAGCAGTTCTCACATCGAAGATCCTAACAGTTGCTGCACCCACATCCTACAGGCCATTCGTGAGGCCGATACTGTAGCATGCGGCACGGGGGTATGTGGGTCGAACAGGCATTACATCTCGGAAAAAACCCTGGAGTTAGAAGCTAGACGGGACATTCCTCTTGGTAGTTTATAAAAGTCTAAGAGAGATATCCGTAGGAGGTTGATCGTGAGGTTTGGTCAATGGAGAAAGTTGAGGGAATAGAAACTGCTTTTTCTTCAAGTAACACCGGTAGACTACATCAAGTTTATCCGTGTTACTGCTCCCAGGTGACCGTCTGTCAGCGAAGCTATCACCAAGGTAGACAGCACATTCATTCATAATAAGTCCAAGAGGTTGGAACCCTGGGGAGAACAGTTTGAGAGTCAACTTAGCTGGCCTCCTGTTTCTATTGTGTAGCCGTCACAACGTTCTAATGCAGCACCCTGGTCGGTAGATTTGAAACTACACTTTGGGACTTCGGTTTACAATAGCACTTCGGCTCTCAAACGTAATAAGGTTGCATGCCCAGATGACCTCATGTCGGCACTATTCAAGAAAGGTGCGGAGGCGTTGACAGAGGCTTTGGCTCAGTTGTTTCAAGTTGCGTGGACGACGGAAACCATTCCTCCGTGCTGCAATCATTCGATAATAATTTCCGTATTCAAGAAGGGAGCCATGGGGTCTTGCGAAAACCGAGGGGTAATTAGATTGACCCCAACCATTACTAGGGTTATGACATCCATTATACTTCGTCGACTCACTGCAGCTCGGGAGGCAAACAGTAGGGAAGAACAGGCAGGGTTTCGTCCTGGTTGAGGATGTATCAATCAAATTTTTACTCCTCGCCACATCCTGAGGCAGCTTAATGTACACAGCAGGCCAACAATTGCCGTATTTCTCGACTATAAAGGTGCGTTCGATTCGGTGGATCGATCTACACTTTCAGTGTCACTTAAGCGCAGGGGTGTACTTACAAGGTATGCGAACAAACTGTCGGCGCCTTATTATCATAATTCAGCTCAGGTAAGGGTTTACAGTTAACTGTCTGACAGTTTTGGCACCAGAAGCGGCGTAATCAAGTTTGTCCACTTTCACCAATCTTGCTTAATTTTGTAATAGACGAAATAACGGGGCTGCATCCGACACACAAGATGCCGGCCTGGACCTCCTACTGGTGGAAAATTGACTGATCTTGATTATGCTGAAACAAGGTGTTGCTGTTTGATACTTTCCAAGCAGCACAAACAATGCTAAACGTTATTTCACGTTCTGCTAAATACTTAGGAATGCGATTTGCAGCCTCAAACTGCAAAGTGCTTCTGCATAGAGTCTGCTATAATTACGTGGATTTATCGTTAGATAATTGTTGACTGGTTTGTGTACCTGGGAAGCTACATCAGCGGCGGTAGCGGTGCAGGGAATGAAATAAAAGCGCGTATCTATGAAGCTAGGGCCGTGTCCGTCAATCTGTGACATCTCTGACGACAGAGATCTCTCTTGGCGAAACTTGGCTGTTCAGAGTAGAAGACACGGACCGTCTTCAGGTATTTGACCACTGATGTTTGCGTTCGATCGATCGTGTCGGGTGGCAACAAAAAGTAAGCAACGAGGAAGTTAAGAAACGGGTATTTGGAAGTGATTTTCAAACGAGTTCTTTAGTTCAGTCCTTACATTTGCAGACTTAGATGATTAGGTTATGTACTAAGGATGCCAGACAGTCGCTTGCCACACCCAGCACTATTTGTCCACGCTGCGGCCGACTGGCATTAGGTGCAAGGTGGACAAATGATGACCTGATGTAGACAAATGAAATCGTTCACGAAGGGGCTGGCCACCGTAAATCGGGTTCGTCTCTTGGGCTGGGGTCCTCGCAGCTCACAGAGTCGGTGGTTTGTGGACGTTAAGTGAGATGGTAGTTGATCGGATTCAGTGAATTGAATGTCGTCGTTTGGCCCATTTCTCTGTTAAGTAAACGCACTTAGTGATGTGCGGCAGTGAAAACTGAATACGCTTTCTCGCCAATGATGCCATACTTTCACACATACCTCGACTGTTTGTCTGCAAGATGCAGACACCTTAGTGTTGAACAACTGAATACAGATGTAGCTTTTTTCTGGAAGTAGGCCCCTTTCCATCCCTTTCTTTCCTCTTCTCTCTTTTCTTCATGGTTGTTTGGCAGTTAAGTATCAATCAGAGCCACTAATGGAATGCGCAAAACGATGATGGTGATGATGATGATCAACGGAGATAACCGAAACGGAACAGCAACTTCGTAGTCATCATGTCCCCAGGCTGCGCACACTCTCTACTGTCAAATGAGTCAGAATTTTCAGTCCACGGTTTCAGGCAGGGTCCCCAAAAAAATGCAACATACTGTCATTCGTATACCAGGAGGTTTCGTGACAGTTGGGAGATGCCATACGGCTGGGAAAGTTCTATCCACTCTTCACTGGATCCTTGCGTGTTGCACTTGCGTGGTGTGCTTCCCCGACATTATGCGGTATCCATATTCAAGACCAGCGATTTCAAGAAGATTCTGTACTGCCTCTATCCCATCCCTATTGTCTGAACCGTTGAAATAAGGTGGGGATGTTAGGTGAGGTGTTTGCAACTTCCACGTGTCGATCAGTTTTACAGCGAACACCGTTTCGAGGCGAAAGTGATAGGAGAACACAAACGAATACTGCTAAAATTCAGTGGCACTGAAGCCAGTAGATATAAATGGTAAAAAATCAAGTAAATGAAAATAAAATGAAGATCACTTGTGTTCAATTCAGCCGATCGATCAACATACAGTTGCTCAAACGCACGTGTGTAGAACAATTGTGTGAACATACCGCCGGCACTTTGTTCTCATACTTCAGCCCAGGATGGAAATTACGTCGAACTCTCCAATATGTCTGGCATTAACGGCGACCTACTTCAAGGCTGTCTATTGTTATTAATTTTGTTTAATTTTGTCAGACGAATTAATAGAGGATTATCTGCTGCACTCACAAAAAGCCAATGTACATATCTGATCTGGTGGAAGACTGACCGATCCTGACTATGTTGACGACAAGGTTTTGCTGGTTAACACTTTAAAAGCAGCATATAAAACGTGATAAGCCATTTCCTGTGTTGTTGAATAATTCTTAATGCGAACGGCAAACTCAAAGTGCAAAGTGTTTCTGTAGGATTGTTTTGGTTATGCCGACTCAACGTCGAAAAAAACGAATATATGGAGTAAGTCGATTGTATTGTGTACTTAGGAAATTGCAGAGGCACTGACAGGGGTGCATCATCATCATCATCATCAACATCATCATAGACATCAACATCATCATCAACATCATCATAGACAGCAATACATCAGTGGTTCACACTGACGCCTAACTGCCACAAATATTCATGGTTGTGTGTGGGTTGAGATACTGCCAGGACGCCCAGACATAGACAGGAGAACGATTAGGGTTCTCAACCAAAGCCTTCGGCTCAAAAGTCTGTACTGCAAGGCAGCGGTTGAGTGGCAACGTACCAGAACTGGTAGTTTTTCCGGAAATAGATGCCAACCTTCTTCCAAACCCCAACCTGGAAAACCAGGAGACTGGTTTGTCAGACCTCTATCCATTGGCCTGTCTGGTATGAGTAACTCTGTCAGTGTGGTGGCCACACCGTCCAGCTTAGCCCAAAAGGTCATCGAGATGTGCAAGCTGTCACACCACGTCAAGGTTCAGTCTCGTTTTCCGTGCATGTTCCGGTTTGACATTTGCTTAGACATCATTAGCTCGCAGACCGAAAATGGTCAAATAATAAAGCAGCGATGAATTTGTGCCAGGCGTTAATCAGAATGTAGCAGTGGTGGCATAATTCAACGGAGCACACAGAAAACATCACAACAGATACGCAAACCTGTTTCGAAAAGATCACCCTCAACGAAACCCCACAGAAGCGCAGTTTCGTCAATTCGAACGACCGTGTAAATAAACGACAACTAATCTACTTGACTGCGAGTATAAAAATGGTCGCCGTGAATTGAAGCGCTAGATCAAGAAGATCCTGTGTGAGGATCAAACAGAAAACCTAGAACATTTTCACCAGGGAACAGTCGACAAATGCTTTTTAGAGTCGGAGCTGCAACGCTTACTGATAAGGAACTAGATAGATAACGAAATTACGACACGTAATTGTGGTCTCAAACGTGGGTTGAACACTCAAGGAATGTGTTCACTCGCCAGAACCAGCTCGTTTAAATGTGAATGATGGAGGTCGTGTATTTAGTTATGACATTTCTAACTCTCCTTTGTCGAAAACCGAAGTGCTTTTAGACCTTGGAGCATTGAACTACACTAAACTTCTCGATTCTGACCTTCTTAGTTTAGAACCTTTTAAATAGCATTTTGTCTAAATTGACTATACTTCTTCGTTTCACATGGGAGACCGAGGATCTGCGTTCGAACTGGCGCTTATTAAGTCGTCTCCCGAACATCAAATAACAATCATGGAGATATTAATTTTGCCTCCATTGTGTCAAAAATGTGATTCCCATAGGATGGAAGTCTTTGGTCGTGAGTGCACCAACCACAGCTCCAGTTCGTTACAGATAATGCAGTATTGACATCCCTTTTCTTCGCAAATGCCTACAGTATGCACAGACCTAAAGTCGGTCTCTGATTTAACTGGCCGACACGATATATAGGATTGTTTTCTGTATAGAGGAGTCCTAGTAGAATAGGCCAACTTGATGACATCGTTGTATGCTCGATCTGAGTATACGGGGTTAAGTTATGGGCGGTTATCCCGAAGGTCCTTCCCTCAAAGCGACGTCTGACAAGTGTTCCCGATTTTCCTCCTCTAACTCAACTTTGTGATGGACGGTATTCTGAACAGTAGGCGAAGGTTCAGAGGATATCGGAGTAGAACTTCAGTTGGGCAGTAAGTTAATGTATAACGAGTACTCAGACGACACTGCCTTACTTAACACTACTGTATACATCACAAACCATACCGGATCGATCGGTTGACATAGTATACATTATGAACCTTCAATGTGCAGATTGTAGTTACAAGATAGGATCAGCCCCAACTGCATCTTTGTTACATCCAGCAGGCTGCTTTGCGAGTATTGACCGCCTCAACTATCTGGGCAGCGTCACCTGAGTAACTTGTAGTCCTACTGACAGGGTATCGATGATGGCAAAATCTAGTGGCGCAATCGAAACACTTCTTCTGTTGTGGCGTCACAAATACATCCGAATGTCGATTAAATAATGGGGTTACAATGCGCGTTAGCATTCGGGCTCGCTCCAACTACTGGAAGTCTGACCAAATCGCTCGCAAGATGCACACGGGCAATTGGTATTCCGTCATCGTTGTCTCTAATGATCTCGAATCAAATGGGTTAATTGTATGAGCAGCAAAACAGTCCAGCGAAGTGTATTAAGGGATTTGCAAGCTGTTCACCGTTAACGGAGACGACGAATATGCACAATCTGCTCTGGTTGACAAACGTACTTTAACTGCAACATTGTGCACTGTTCAAAGTAGGGTACTAGTGGCTGGAAGAAATTTCACGGTGGTCAGACGAGAACGTGAGCAAGTGCAATGAACGCACAAACCACCCCGCCGACCAAGAACAAAAAGCACCCGCTGCAAAGCTAGGACGTGACAACGCACGTCGCTAAGGTGAAAAGCTTTCAGATATGGTAGTGTTTCGCAGTCTACAAAGTAGTCCATGCTCACGTGGGTGCCAATCTACTTTCTTTGAGATTTTCTACTGGTTGGTTAGTTGTACCGCTTTATACGTCTCTCAAATGTCATGTACAACCGTCGAAATCAACAACCTGAATCAAAACTCAACGGTATGGACCAGAGATGGATATGCACAGGTTGTTCCAGTTTTGTGGGCCCGATTACACAATCCGGAGTCCGAACTGAAGGGCTTAAATAGCGAACAGGTTTCTTAACTAAGCGGGCGAGCGAAAGGCCACAACACACTGATGTAACAACAGTCAGGCGAGCTGGCGAGACGCCATGGTCCCAGTGACTTGGCCACCGCGGCGTAGGATCGACAACACCTGGTTGCTAACACGCTTGTCCATAAACATTTCGGCGTTTGAAAAACAACGTTGGACTGGGAAACAGCACGCATCAGTGACAGACAAATTGAAAATACGGTATTCCCCTAACGGAATGCGCCATCACGATAATTTTTTTCTGTAAAAGATGGATAGTAGAAAGTTGCATTCAGGAACGAAACAGAATTACAAGTCACCGATAGGGCGATCAAAGGTTAACCTAGAATCACCAGAATCTGAGCACATACCGTTTCTAGGTTTACCGCGTCACTTGCGAACTCTGACATGACGTTTTATACCCACGCTACCGAAACGCTCGCCAACGCATTTCTCCTTTTTGTGGCCTTGGTATTGAGCAGTGTCGCTCCAATTTCTGTCATCATGTCTCATTTGACCATTTTATTCGTGATGAAGGCGACTTGTTGCGCTATCGAAATCAGTGGGAACAGCACGTTCAAAAACGTTGTCTAGACTGAGGTGTTCTGTTTTCTGAAACCGTGCATTGTTCCGGCATCCCGGGTGCAAGGGATGAAGTAAAAGATAACAGCTCCAAGAATACGGCGATACTAGCTACCCTTAGATAACGCTGACGAGAAAGAAGCATCCTTCTGAAATTTGAAGGTCGCGTATATGAGACGACTGTGAAGGTTGTACTACTTTAAGGCCACTTAGAGTTGAAGACATCAACCATCATCAGGTGTTAGGCGACCGATGTTTACCTTCGATCCTTCACGTCGGGGAACACCAACAGGTGGGTGACGAAGAGGTTAGGAAGCATGTGTTTGGTAGTGAATGCCAGGCATTATCCCATATTCAATCTTAAAACATGTACAGAGTTATATAGTTGTATCACTTACAACGGATGCCAGCCTGTCGGGCACTTACCGACGGTGCTTTAGACGACTCGCGTAAAGTGTAATGACCTGGTGTATGAAAGTGGGGCTATTCACTAAGAGGTTAGCTGATGTTACCTAGGCTTGTCTTTCTGCTTAGAATCTTCTTGATTCAGTAATCGGGCTAGTTAGAGTGCATGTTGTCATTATTCGCCAGGGCCCTTCGTGAAGTAAGTAGAATTAATGACATGAATCAGTGAAAACCAAAAGTAAGTTAGATTGGTTGATGACACCTTACATCTACAGATAGCTTGGTTGTTTGCAAGGTGATGTCGAACAGTTCAGTAAAGACAACTGCCTTCGTACATAGATTACCTCGCTTCCTCCCCCTGTTGTGACCGCGTGTCCTCAGTGTTTTGAAGGCCATTGTAAAATCGCTTGTAATTTACAAATACTTCAATAAGAACAGGTCACCACTGTCGTTCGCTCTTTGTGCGAGGCTGCTCGATCCCCCCCCCCTCAATTAGTAGCCCGTTGCTGGAGAGTATGTCCATTTTTAGACATGGAGCACAATCCTGGGAGTCGACCTACAACAACGGCCTGACCAATGAGAAGAGAAGACCAGTAAAACTCGTAAGTGGAAAGTTTTCGAGTGCTCTGATTAGCTAGGTCAATTGATTGCTTGCCTTTTTGGTCAAGGCAGAATACTGGCACTCAAGCTAGGGTCATATCTCATTAGTGTGTCCAGATTTCACTAGACAATGACCATGGATAACGTAGCGTTCCCTAAGCAGTATCCAGCGAAATCACAATGGTATGTACATGATTCTCCATTTTGCTGCATCAAACATCGATCGACTATCCGTCGCCCAACGAGGCATAATGTCCAGATTATTTCAAAGGATATTGATGTTTGATATGGATGGCAGAACCCTTCATGTCTTCATTTCACCTGTGCACATGAGAAATGGGAAAACCAAATTGACTGCCGAGGGGTCATTTACGGAAGTCAAAGACAGCAACGATCACATTCCTATACATTTTCTAGTCGGTCCGTTTCGAAAAGAAGCAATGGACTCTGGGTTCGTTCTTGTTACAGATCGTCAGTAGTGCATATCCTCACCATGGCCGGGATTGGAACTCCGGCCACATTTTCATGTGCCAACCGTGTCGACCATTGCCTCATTGACCTCACAATCGGTACGACACAGTCGTCACCTGTGAACGCTCAGCCACAATCGCTGATGAGTAATGCGCTGACTACCCAATCACCTCGAGAAGAGACACAGTAACTGTCCTGTTAACTCAGAACGATGACCCCTCAATTAGCATTTCTCAACAAGTTGAAACCAAAGAAACCATTAACTTACTGAGCGATATTCTGGTTACTAATGTGTAGTAGGGGATTTGGGTTCTTAAATAAATTAAGCATCATCCACAAATGATCGCAGCCGTCGCAATCCAATAGTTTTTCTAGTCCGACCCGTTCGAAAAGAAACAATAGACTCGAGTTTCAATGCACATGAAGACCAAAATCCCCTACTGCTCATCAGTAAACAAAAAAAACAGCAGTCGGTCTGGTATGAAGCCTGACGCAACGAGACTAGACCTTGACGCGGTGTGACGGCTTGTGCATTTCGATGACCTATTGAGCCAAATTGGACGGTGTGGCCACCACACCACAGGTCTGACAAACCATTCTCCTGATCCTCCATATTGGGGGCTGGAAGAAGGTTGACATCCCTCTCCGAAAAGAAGTGTCAATTATGATAAACTGCCACCCACCGGCTGCCTTGCGGCACAGGTTTTTTAGTCAAAGGCTGGGCGTCTTGGCAGTAACTCAGTCCACATACAACCATGAATACTCACAATACTGTCAATTCCATACTGCATCGACCATCTCGCGTTATAAACCGCATCGACCTAGCTGCTAATCATACTGACGCTGTGTCGGTGAGTCCCATAATTTACCACGTATCGACGCTCTCCAGGTGGGTTTGCCATTTATGTATGCGCCTCAAACTCCCCTCTTTTGCTTTCTGTTTTCATCTACATGTTCACTCCACGGGTCGATCGCAATTCTTCAACGCGAGCACCCGTCATGCCACCCCTGCGTTCACCCCCAGGACCTCGATGTGCAAACATTTCACCCCCTCCATTCGTTTCGACATCGTAGGAGAGGACACTCGAGTAGGAGCTTGCTTGGAACTGCTGACATTAGTACTCCTCCACCTGAGGCGTCTGGGAATTGCGGTACCAACCGCAAGCTGATGCAGCATAAATTATACCAGGCCAAGGGTGGTTGGTCACAGTTAGTCCTCACGTAGATCGAAGGGTTGTGTTCGCAATACCCTTCTGGTGGGCGGTTGTGTAGTGACCTGGAGATAACCTCGGTCTGTCTGCTGTACGGTGTATAGAATTCTTCCCAAAATCCCAGGTCACAATGTACATAGGATCTTTGCCTGCCGCTTGCATTTTGCATGCGATCGCGCTTGTATGTCTGCATACTTGTCGGTCTATGCATGCCTATGGCGCCATATACACTCTTCCGGATTACTCGCGCGCTCGACGGCCGGATCCTTAACCCCCCAGCTACCTTCACGTATCGGTGTCGTTTAGCGTGGATTCAGACCTATTGTAATTATCGTATGATATACGTTCGGTCTTCCGCAACCATTTATATTCTCATTTCGCGTCTCGTATTCATTGCACACACCTGGGAAAGCGTTCACTTAGTGCACGTACGCATTAAATTAATTCTAGAGTAGATACGTCTCACTCAATACTCACAACTATTCCTGAATCAGTCTGGTGCTCTACTGCACTGTCCAACTCTAACATATTGCTAGCTGGCGTAATATATCGGTTTCACTGCTCTTCGTCTGACTGCGATGAGGCAATCCTGTCCGAACTCAACTAAATCCCCACTCTAGGATACTCACATACCCCAACAATAGGAGACTTTAACCTGTCACAAATTAACTATCAATCGTATTCGTACAAACGCCCCGTTGATGCAATGTCTGCAACATTTCTAGCCGCTGTTGCAGCTGCTGGCCTTACGGAACATGTGACCGACTGTACAAGATGGCGCGAGGGCCATGATCCTTCCTGTCTAGACTACATCTTCATTGAAGAGGAGTTAATGGTAGACAACTTAACAGTGGACGCCCCAATCGGCTTAAGCGATCACGTTGTGATAACCTTCGATTTCATTTGTAGCGCTGAGCTCACTTCCGAAGCAAACGTTCCGAAAAGGAACTTCCATAGAATTAAAGTGGATGCACTCAACGCGTACTTAGCTAATGCATCGTGGGGTCAGTTTAACTCATCATTGTCTGTTGGGGAAATGTGACCATTTTACTAATATCATTCGCGAAGCCATAGATTGCTCAACACTATTCTACCCTACAACCCGCCGGAAATCGCAACAGCAATTGCAGTCCCGAACGTTAAGAATGATCAACGCTAAATGTCTAGCATGGACCCGGTTTGGAATGTCAGAGGATTTAGATGATCGTCATCACTATGAACAACTTCGAAACCGATGCACCAAACTGGTTAGGGAAGGTCGACTAGATTTCCGGCGACTTTTAACCCAGCGCTACGTCAGTGATCCTAAAAGCCTGCATAAATTTGTTTCACAAACCCGTGAACCCGAAGCCGGCGTGCTTCAGCTAGCCGGCCTACGAGGGCTTACTCAGTCAGACTTCCGAAGTTCTGGCTGACTTCTACAGCATTGTGTTTACTAACAGCGTGCCTAACTGCTTCGTGGCAGCAAGTGTTAACACTTCTGGAGAAATCTCCACAGTGAATACCACAACGGATGCTGTGCTAATGAAACTGCCGGAAATTAAAATCACATCTCTCGGACCAAATTTTATACCCCCTCTTGTCCTTGCCCCTGGGGCTGCACAGTTAAATGTCCTGCTAAGCATCCTGTTTACACAGTCAATTGTGGTAGGAACGGTGCCCGAAAGCTGGAAATCGGCAAATATCACCCCGAACTTCAAAGGTGTACAGCGAAGTCAGTCTTGCAACTATCGCCCAATTGCCCTCCTATCCTGTGTGCCCATGGTCCTTGAAGCGTTAGTCCACGATTCACTATCTGGGCATCTTTTAACACAAGCTTTCTACTGCAGCGAGCAACACGGCTTCCAACGTGGTCGCTCATGCACTACAAATATGCTGTTAACTGTAGACCACGGCTGCCGACAGAGTAGAGGAGGTCGATGTTATTTACCTCGACTTTGCCAAGGCTTTGGACCGGGTGAATCATTCTGTTTTACTCGACAAGCTCCACGGTTGTGATGTCAAGGGTAACCTTCTCTGCTGGCTCGAATCCTATTTATCAAACCGTTCCTATCGTGTGTGGGTGGGTTCCTCCGTATCCTCTGTCAGACTCAGCCTCAGCGGAGTCCCACAGGGCTCCATCCTGGGGCCACTAGTCTTTTCTATCTTCAAAATCGACCGTATCCACTGCTGCTGTTTGTCGATGATATCAAAATTTGGCGTGTTGTGCGGAACAGCTCTGAAGCGATCGCCTTGCAAGCTGATATCAGAGCCCTGTACAAATGGTCTAACTCAAATTCCATCGAGTTCAATACCAGCAAGTGCAAAGTTATGCATATTAGACATAAGCACAATTTCCCTTACTCCCTCGGCGGAGTACCGCTCTAAGTCACGGACAGTGAAAAAGACCTTGGAACTGCTGTGAAACACAACCTCTTGAGTTCTCCCAATACTGAGGCGATCGCCAAGCCCATGGCGTACTAACGCTTATGAAGCGTATGTTTGGAAAAATTGAGCGAATATGTTTCAATAACCTGTACAACAGCCTTTTTCGTCCTCATCTCGAGCAAGGGACCCTTGTTTGGCCTCCCCACTTACAAAAGTACAAACTAATTTTGGAAAATGTTTAGAGGCGCGCGACGAAAGCAGTTCGTGGGTTGAGTGCAACAGCCTACATTGAACGGCTTCAAGAGCTTAATCTCTTTTCTCTGGAATACCACAGACAGAGAGGCGACCTAATATTGGCATACATGATACAGAGGACCCCTAACCATCCGTGTTGATCCCTGTTCACTTCTGCGGATACAAGCTCACTCAGAGGGCATTCCTTGAAACTAGAGAGTTAGTACAGCAGACTTGAGCTAGGACAGTTTTTTCTCGGTTCGGGTCTGCAAAGCCTGGGACTATCTACCAGAACATATCGCGAGTGCCACGACGGTGGCTGCGTTTAAGATTCGTCTGGATCGCTACTCTAACCTTTCGTCCGTGCCCCCAGCATACTCTCCTGTGCACAGCCGTGTGTGTGTTCGTCTGTTGAATCGCTCACATTTAATTATGCATATTCACCTAGCTATGGAATTGTGAGTTTAATGACAGTAGGCGGGCATTTACTTATTCTCCATTTTATCCCTCTGATACAATCAACAGAAGTTGCGACGTGTAACTATCCCTCTGGCACAGAGATTCCTCGCCTGGAGGAACGGAACCATCAAAAGCCGTGGCTTTCTACTTCCATCCATCACCTATTAAACCCATTGATTCCTACACTAAACGCTGATAAAACAATGGACCCGAATGTGACTTGGCAGACGAGCAGGAGTTATAGTGAGTTACACGTCTGTAGCGACTATAATAAATATTTTTAATAGTCACATTCACCTGTACACTTTTGATGATTTTGGTTTTTTTACCTACTTTTGTTTTAGTCAAGGCATTCCCTTTGTAATATCCGTCCCGGGGCTAAAATCACAACTCGCTCCGTGCCTCGTTAGCTTGACGTGCTTTCTCTGTACACTCTATTCTCCAGGGTCGACACTAATACACGAGGGTCAACGCGTTGAGTCTTTGTTTTCATTGTCGATTGATTTTCGATAGTGAGTATAGAATGGGTATTATTCTGTTAGGCTAGTTCCAACACGTCCCGTTTCCATCTTCCTACTACGGCAGCAGATATGTTGTTCTTCGAACTTCCAGTTTTTACGCGGGGATCTCGCAAACATGTTTAATGAGGTCCAAAATATCATTTTACAAGAAACTAGGCGGGCTGCAATGATCATTGCAGTGATCATGAGAAGAGTAGCGGATTTATTAGTGACGTCACCAGTTCTGAGTACATTTCAAAAGAACAGGCCCTCTGGAAACGTGTTAGGAAGACGGTGAACCTGATCCGAAAAACGACTCGGCCGCCAGAACTAGGATATCTCGAGATATCCTAATTACTGATCCGAGAAATGGGTCAACACTGGATCCAAATCTCTCTTCGCGCGCCTACGCGGCCACATGGTCAATTATTTCCTACAAATGTCAAATTCTCACGTGAGTTAGCAAAGCGACCGGCGCAGCAAACGCACGGCCGTCTCCGATGTGCTGGCCTTCAGCTGGCCGACGGTTGGCCACGAAAAAGGCGAACCGGGTAAGACGAATAACCGCCATTGACCATACTCATTGTGGTAGTTAAACGAGTTATGAAATTCCCTTAAACGTATCACCGTTGTCACTACGTTTCATCCGCACGAGTTCACGACTACTGTCATTCTGTGCACGTTTGTTTTAATTTGCGCTTCCAGCAAACGCGCGTCTGCAGTTTCATTTATTTCCTGGATGGTATGTGACTGTGTTGTATTGTTTGCGGTCTGTAGTCAGTCACCATTCCGTTGAAAAACTTTGTTAATTTGTTAGATGTGTTTCATTTCATCCATTTTCTTAATCAAGCCTTATTAACTGTTGTTTACTTACATTACACGTAATCCGTACGCACACGTTACAGTGGAGTTTTTACGTCCGTTCTAATTTGTATTCACTGATATCGCTAACGTCAGAAACTCCTACTGGAACTACTGAATACTACAATGTTTAAAATAACATGTACTGTATAGTGGAATTTCTGAAGACAGAGAAGGTTGCGCTTATTAGCCATACGTGGCTGTAGGGAGGCGCAGTGGCTGCTTGGCCAACTGTGAAGCTGTCAAGTTCCATTATTCCATTTCATTATCCATTCCCTTCCAGTTCCTTATCTCACACACTGCCGCATGCGGGTAAATGTGAGTTGCATGAAATTGGTGTGTTAGAGAACACAGGTAAGTTCCATTGCGGCGTTTCATTACTGTAGAAGAAAGCTACCAGGAAGCTAGGCAATATGAGCGGAAGACAGAACGTGAATCCGAGTTCACTTCAGTGGATGCTACCTACGCTTTGTTGTCAGCATACGAAGATAGAAACAAGTGAGTCCATTTCACTTTCACTTCTATACTCAAACACCTTCTATCGTCTCCTGACAGCGATGTGTCGCAAGACACACCTTCTCCAACGAGTCATGTCAGCAAGTTGTTTTCATACTCTTCCATGAAACAACTGAACGTTGTGAACAGGTAAGCCGCATTTCCCTTCCGCTTCATGTTTTCTCGGTACCTTGTCACACACGGATGTGGACCAATCCCAAAAACAGTTAGTGGATATCATTTGACATGATTTTTTTTAAGAAATATCTAAGGAGGAGCTCACTTGGGATACCATACGGAACGTATTCCCGTCGGCCAGCCTTGAAGCATTATAGAAGTTTCAAGAAAAGGTGCAGTCACTAACGTACTTACAACAGATGGTTGGATATTATAATAATTATTACACCACATTTTCAGACCATTGTTATCAAAAATTCACCGTGGAAAAACAGTAGCGGAATTCGTAATGTCCTCATACCAGATTGCCACCGGCAGTGGGTCAGCAGAACACACGTTGGACCTGGACGAGTGAAGGGGAACAGGCTTCCGTTGTTTACATTTTGTACAAAATATATTTTCCCGTTCCGTCAATTTTTCTTTTGCGTTCGTTGGGATGCGACGATGACAAACGTGTGTTCCCTCGTCAGCGCGGTTTACGTGGAGACTCACAAGGTCTTATCTGAGGATGCAGTATGCATTCACACTAGTAGCTGCTCCATCCGATTGACTTAGGCGATGACCAACGTCCGAGAATGCAGTATGCGTTCACACTAGTAGCTGCTCCTTCCGAATGACGTTCGCCATGAACAACATAGAGAACAAACACATGCCGGAAGTGATGAGAAACTTGTATTTGAAGCTTCTGTTGTACATGGTAATCATCATTCTTGAGTCCGTTGTCTGCCATATTGATCGGAGTATTTTTCTGCACCGCGATACACACCTGGAGTTTTAACCGTCAAGTCGCAACTGGCTGAGAGTTATACCTCTCAATGATCGACAGGCAGCTTCAGTTCATCTATTTCCGTATACCGTCTCGTATGAACGACACGCGACCTCTATCTAGTTGGAAACAATGCAGTAGAGTGAACAGACTTTACTTCTGAAGATTCCAAGTGATAGGGTGGGACATAATACCCTTTTCTCATGCCGCTGCATATCAACCGAAGATGAAAACAGCCGTATGATAGCGTCATTTTCAGCCATTTACTAAGGCAACATTTCGTAGACCAGCATCTATCTGAAATATTATACACAAGGAACAGTACAAATATCATATAGACAAGGATGTTGGAAACGTTGTCATACATGCTTAATCATCCAATGTGTTAGTGCTCTTGTTGAAATGCAGTTCCAACATTGTGTGGTCGTATATTTCCATTTCGACAGTATTTCGAAAACCACTCAGAATGAAGCACTCTCAGGCTATAGAATGACGTATTCCATCTAGACATTGCGGTAAGTGCATTGGTAAGACTTGAAAAAGTGACCTAACGCCAGTAACGGGTGATTTTTGCAAAAATGGTGAACATTTTCTCATCACAAACAAGTACTATTGACACGGGATCAATGCACTTCAATATTTGCAGTACCGCTGTTTATTTAAGATCGATGCACTGTAAGTACTTTGTCCGAAGTTCCGATTTCAGAAGTTTCAAAAATATTTAAAAAACGAGGATTTGCGCCAAAATGACCGTTTTTCCTTGGAACGACCTTCAAGCCGAATCCCTTGGAACGGATGATTGCCCATACAATACTGGTTCCCTCTGTTCGATCAGCACAGCTTCACTGGTGACCAGAACTTTCGGGTTTGTTTGTCGTAGCAACACAGTGATCGACCTGGTTAGGTCGACGTCGTGACGTCTCCAAGATGTGCTCCGCATTTGACGACGCCAGGTTTCGCGTTCCGTTGATCTTTGGACTGTCCGTTCGCTCAGCAGACTGAATCAACCATTTTGGGAGATGTGCGGCCATACGTTGACACAGACAGCGGTCGGTTCTGCCGATGTAACTCTCATTGCAACTGCAAGTGATCCGATAAACGACATGTGAGACAGAGTGGTTAGGTGTGTCACGTCTAGAGTTTCCATAACTAGCTCCCGGAGTCGATGATAAGAGGCGCGATTCAGCTGCAGGATATGTGTGATTCACAGCTGAATGAAGCTGAGGACGCAGTTCAGTGGACAAATAGTCTCCCCTGAATTGTAGTTTTATGAACACCTCTTTTTCTATGCTGCGTGAACTGCATTTCTTTCTGTTGTATTTTTGCTATGAACTGAGGTCAATTTATCCGGATATCCGTTAGCAAGTAATGCGGTTGTTAAGACCTCTTCCTCTTATGTCGGCCGGTCATCTATACGGATCCGTCGGGCTCTGTCAAACAAAGATATGACTAAACCACGCTTGCTGACCATGGGCGCAAAACTGGAGAACTGGAGGTATTGGCCGCTCCAAGTGGCTTTGCGATAAACTGACCGTCCAAGCTTGTCGTCAATGCGCCTCGTAAGTGAAAAGTCTAGAAATGCCAGGCTTCTATTCGACTCAGTTCCATAAGTAGCAGACAAATTTGGATGGATGGTGTTCATAAAATTAAAGAGTGAAAGAAGCTTGTCACTCTCAGTAAGAATCAATACATCATCGACGTACCTGCTGTATGAAGTAGTCATGGGAGTCTTATCAAAAATTTGTCCTTCAGTCATTCTATGGAAAACATTTGCTAAGGTTGGGCCTAGTGGGCTGCCCGTGGCTGCTCGGTCAATTTGCCTAAAAGCAACCCCTTCGAACTCAAAGCGAACTTCTTTTGTACAAAAGAAAATGAGATCCCTGAGATACTCTAGAGGAAGAGGCAATTGAATATTCTGAAGTGAAATAAAATCACAAAAAAATTTCCGGTCTCATTCAGGGGAACAGTAACGAATAAAGACTGCACATCGATAGAATGCCTTTTATGAACTCACGGACACCTTTCTTGAGAGGTTTACTAACTCGAATGAATCTTTGGCGCAGTGTGGTGACAAAAATTTCATAGCTGGGTCAAGTACGTCAACGAGGCATCGAGCGAGTTGATGGTAAGTTGATTTGTACATGGTCAAGATGGGGCGTGGTGGAACACCTCTGTGTATTTTTGGCGCTCCCCTCATATGTGGCGTTTGACTTCAACTGGGTTTCAACTGTCTAGACTGCGTTTCGTTGATGAACCCATGTAACTGCAGTATTAAGAGTTGTGTTTGCGATCTGTTTTTCTACCAGCATATTATTTTCCGGTGTGGAATATGGCTCGAATTTGCTTTGGTCAGCCACACTTGTAATCAGTTCGTGCGCAAAAATTGATGGTTCACACAGTCCACCTCCCCTGGTAACGCGCAACGTGCCCAAGCACGAGCACGAGTGTTGAAACACAAAACCCACATAAAAACAGGCTTCAGAGTTACCTGTGCGAAAACCGACAGACAAGGCCTTGCAGAAAACTCTCTCCAAGAATTCAAAACGATAGGAGTCTGCCATGGCTGTCTCCTGTGATTCAAAAAGTACACCCTTGGCTCACCCCACTAGGTATTTCTATCACTGGCGCTATGAAACCAGGCACGTTGCCCTTCTGCAAACTCCGCACACAGCAGGCGAAAAAGTCAAAATTTCCGTGTGTGAAAACTCCCGAAGACCATCCTTCAAAGCGGAATTTAGCAGGCACGCAGAAGTCGTAAGACGCGATGCCGGAATTGCTGGTCAAACGTTCCGTAGGGCCGCTGACACACGCACAAGCAATGATGTCGCGCTCGCAGCATCACAGAGGGGCCACCAGAAACACTTGACAGTACAGACCGAACCCAACCGCACCACGCTCCCCAATTTTGGATTTTCTTTCCCGAACACTTTTCAGCACTCGCCACTCCTTTTTCTCGCAGACTCAAACCAGGGAGTAGCTTTAGGATGCATGTATGCAAACTGTCTGAAGTTGTTCAATGAATGACGCTCTATGGCTTCGACTGGCATTTTGTGGCCAAGACTGACTAAAAATTGGGACTATTTATCGTCCTCCCTCATCCGACGTCCTCAGCATAGACACAGCACGTCAGCGTTCCGAAGCTGCATCGTCCTGATAAAATTCCCTCTCTGCTCGACCCTGTCATCAATAATGAGAGCTACCTGGTTAACAGAAAGATCATCAAACCCTCACGTTGACACAGTGACCATTCTCTGTTCACTTTCGATCTTGTCTGTTACTGGTCAGATCGCCGGAGCTAAAATGCATGCTGGCGAATGCATGCAGCCTGCTGAATGAGAGAGGCGAGCTGCAAACAACGAGTCACTCCGTAGATATTTGCTTGCTCACAAAAACATGGCTCAAAGAAGAAATAGATTTGGGGGATTGGGCGCGTGGGTTTCAATGGTATCGCGGTAACCGTGACAATGCCGTTGGAGGCGGTTGCCTGTTATTGATCTACAATTCTATAAGGCAGTCACCTGTGGACTGTAGCTGCAGTTGCGCGAGTATTCAAACCACCGTCAGCCTTCTCCATCTCAACACTCCATTGATGGTTTTCCGGGTGCATCGAAGTACAGGTGCGCAACCAGAGGAAGACAAAAAATTGCTGAAATCATTCCAGTCGGTTTGCCAATCAGGCTATCGCATACTCGTTTTGGGGGTTTTACTGCTCCTAAAATCAACTGACGATTGGAATCTGTTAGTCGAAGAGGTTTCGATCTCAAATTGCTCAACCTAGTAAATAATGTCGCATTAACACAGCATTTCAGAGTGGCCACGAGATCCCGACCTAATCAGATGGACTGAACACTGGACTTATTTATAACTCGTCACAGCAGTGACGTCACCACCGTATTGTCAGCGGCACCATTCGAAAAAAGTGACAACCTGACGATCTATTTCTTGCTCTAGTGTTCTCTGTTGGTAAAACAGGCACACAGGGTGCAACTCTTCCACCGAATCGACCACAAAAAACTGGCATTGGAGAATGATAGAATGACCTGCAACCCAACAATTTCCATAGAGGACATCCACAGTTTGTGGGCAAACTACGTCGACAACCTCCGGACACTTACAGATAAGAACGTCCCTCAGAAACAAGTCGGAGGAAGAGGTCCGAAGCCATGGGTTCGCCCCAGGGTCAAGAGAGCTTCCCAACGCAAATATGTGGCTTGGAAAGCGTATATTCATCAAAGGGGGTTTAAAAGCTTCATGAAGTACAAAAAGCTCGAAACAAAGCAATTAAGATAGCAAGGAATGCCCGTCTGGTCTATGACCTCAACCTAGCACGTGATATCAAACAGAACCCCAGGAGGTTTCATGGTTATGCTCCGTCCAGGTCCTTTCTGAAAAAGGAAAATCGGACCACACTTTCCTATATAGGAGAGATTATATCGACTGATAAAGACATAGCGGACGCGTTCATGGCACAGTTTCAAAGTGTTTATCGCTTAGACAATGGAGTACCTGAGTGTCATTGCAACACCGTGGGTGTGGCCATGGTGGATCAGAACATCACGCCCCACGAAGTTAGGCGAGCGATATCCCAGCTAAACAGCACAAAGTCCGCAGCACCGGACCATATTCACCCGGCTTTCCTAAAACTTTTCGCCAAGTTGCTGGCGTCGCCTTTTGCCCCGCTATCCAATCTCACAGTAGAAACAGGGATAGTTGTGAGGGACTGGGAACAAGCCATCATAATTCCCATCTTCAAAGATGGTAACCGATCAGAGGTTGGAAANAATCCTTTTTTAGCGGCCATCTGATGGTGATAAGAAAAAGACAAACCGGCCGACTTTCAAACCCCTAGGTCTTTTCCAAGGTCTGCTTTCTCGATATCTATCACACTTTGTTCATCGTGTGTCACGACTACGTTTCCGGAGTCTCCTCCGAGCGACATATGCACACACTTGTTGTCGTTCAGAAGGAGACTCCAGTCATCTGACCAACATTTAATATCGTCAAAAGCAATCTGTGATGTAATGGGATCACAAACATTCCGGGTTTTTAAATCATCAGCATAAGGGAGGGCGTTGCTATAAATAAGATCAGGAAGATCGTTGATATATATTAGGAACAATAACGGACCCAGTACGGATCCTTGAGGAACTCCAGCGGAGATCGGAAAAAAATGGTTCGATCCGGCTTTTACTCCCATAGTCCTTTTGCCAAGAAAGGATGCAATCCAGCGGAGCAGCCCCCCTTAGATGCCACGAACCTCTAGTTTATGTACAAGAGGACTGTGTGGGACATGGTCAAAGGCTTTGGCAAAGTCGAAGAAGATGGCATCCGATTTGGTGTCTGTCAGGTTATCCATAAAGATTACCATATTCGTTATGCATGATCGGTCAGGAAGAAAGCCATGCTGGGTAGAGAAGAAAAGAATATTGGAGAAGTGCCTAAGTATGGCGCGTTTCAGAAGACGTTCCATTATCTTGCACGGGATGCTGGTAAGGCTGATTAGCCGGTAACTAGCGGTGAAATGACGATCACCTGCCCTAAAAATAGATGTGACAACGGCCTCTTTTCATGCCTCCGGAAGAATGCTGGTCCGAGGTTCCTTTTCAAACAAACCATGGAGGGGTATCACCGAGCCGAGGGCCGCTTCTTTGAGGAACCGAGGATGGATCCCGTCTGGTCTCATTGCACTATAAGGATTGACCTTAAGCAAGAGATCCTGAACGTCGAGCACAGAGAGTTCAGCTGTTAGGAATGAGCATTGGAAACTTCTCCATGAGAGAATCAGATACCAGCTTGGCGGGACCACATTGTAAACCGCTGAATAATATTCTCTGAACGTCTCGGCAACCACCTGAGGGTTGGAGGAGGTTTCATCGTTTGGGAGCCGCGGAGAAAGCGCCCAGGGCTTAGGTTTTCTCTGGCGGCGCATGTACTTGAAGAGAAAATTCTCATTCTCGCGGGCTACTAGTAAGATCTTTGACTGTATCCGTTGGGTGTGTTGACGGATTTCCCGCTTGCACCTGATTCGTGCAGAGCGGGAGGCGTTTAGATCCTCCGGCTTGCCTGTTAACTTCTGCGTAGAGAATAGACGGGAACGTAGTTCAGCAAGACGGCGTATGTTCCGCGGAAGCGGTGAGCGAGAGGAGAACTTCCACAGTTTACGACGAATATATGCCTCATCAGCTTCGTGAATGACGGCTTTAAACGAAAGGTAGTTCGGATTTACAAAATCAGACACAAGATTGAGTGTACTCAAGAATGTTTTTAGTGCGCTAAAGTCAGCCATCTGGAAATTCCCAGATGAAGTCGTCCGTAAGGCATTTTGAAATCATTAACAGATTAGACAAAAAGTTAGTAGCAAGTGGTTACTGTGCCCCGGCGGTTGTTTTGTGACCACTCTATCAACTAGGTGAGCTTCATTTGTGCTAACCAGATCAAGCAATGAAGTTCTCAAACCCCCTTGAAAGTCGCAATATAATCCATTTCCTGAAAATAAAATTTAATAGAAATCAAAAATCATTGAAAAAATGAAAAATGGGTGTGAAAATTACTCAAACCTCCTTCCCACACGAAACCAAACAAAACAACAGCAGCCATACCGAATTTAGAAACCGATATNGCGAGCAGAAAATTTTCAAAGCTCCTCAACATGGCTTTTTAAAAGGCAGATCTTGTCTTACCAATTTGCCGACG
This sequence comes from Paragonimus kellicotti, assembly GCA_014220965.1. Taxonomy (NCBI): domain Eukaryota; kingdom Metazoa; phylum Platyhelminthes; class Trematoda; order Plagiorchiida; family Troglotrematidae; genus Paragonimus; species Paragonimus kellicotti. Next base: position 62,061 of record LOND01000268.1, read on the forward strand.
TTCTTAGACACCGCCACGGAGAAGTTGGACAGCGAGGAAGTGGTCAAGGTATGCCACCTAGATTTCCAGAAAGCCTCCGATTCTGTCAGCTACAGGCTTTTGGGGTGGAAGCCACAAAAACATGGAATATCCCCTAGAATCTGTAGGTGGTTCCAGACGTTTCTAGTTAGAAGGTCGTGTAGAGTGAGGGTGAGAGTACTGTCGGACGATGGTTCTCCGTTAAGTTGGGTATCTCAGTGGTCAACCCTTGCCCTCTGCTGTTCCTGGTATACATAAATGACCTGGCCGACAACCTGGCTAACCCATGTCACCTGTATGCTGATGACATAAAGCTGTTGGGTAATGCGTCGGACTCGGATGCCCTCCAAGAGGACATTCTGAAGATCTGCAGATGGACATTAAGGTGGGACTTACCACTGAATGTTCTAAAAAGTCACATCCTCGCTAATGCTCCCCACTCGCTTCCCAGGCATATAACGGATGCACATTGACGGACAATCGAGCTAGCAACTGAAAATCAAACGGGAGACTCGGGCATCCAAATCACTAGCACATTTGCTCCATCTTCACAGTGTACCGCAGCCGCGACAAAAGCACGACGGGCGTTATACTGACTGAAATCCGAAATCGCCAACCCATGTCCAGCAGTATTCATCCAGAAATACTCGGCCATAGTTCGCCCCCACCTGGAATATTGTGTCCAAGCTTGATGGCCGTATCTCATAAAGGACATAGCTGTCCTCGAAAAGGTACACACACGTATGGTATGGGGTATGAAAGGTCCAATCTACCAAGACCGACTAGCTGCGTGTAGTCGATAGACCAGTAATATCTCTGTTATCTTTATGGTAAGAGTCTTTTTGAAGCTGCCGTATTTGTTGATATTTTGCTACGTGTTGCAGTTTCAAAAATCGTGGAATTCTGTTGCTCGAACATTCTTTTGTTTTAATCTTCCGAAGACGTAAGCAAGGGGTGTGCGGTAATTTAATGACAAAGGGATTAATGGGAAAATATCACAAATGTGCGTTTCCCGTTATTTGCGAAAATTAATGGCGGAATATATTGAAAAGCGATGTCATAGACGTGGAGACAAATGCTATTATTGAAATCTGGATGCAATTAGACAGAAGAAAGTGCCCAGCCAGCACAAATTACCCTATGGTACGGTAATATATGGGGGAAATCACCCTTAAAATTACCCATAATCCCGGCGGGGTGTATCGAGACTATTAACTTCAACCAAATCATCAAATTCAAGTTGTAAACAGAATTTCCAAAGGATATGTCACATTTTCTTTCATCATTACAGTGTGCTTCTTGATGCTTGGTTAGTTTAAATGGTGGTATGAATTTGTAATGGCCTACTGGCGCCACTTCAAAAGTTGTTGAACTGGTTGGTGGTAAGCGGGTTGTTGTTCATCCGTTTTCGCTGCCTCCACCTCTCCCGTGTATTAACGACTGTGTTGTTAGGTGTTTGTTTGGAGATAATTTAAATTATAACGCCAAATTGTTTTATCGCTGCTTATTCTAGTTGATTTCCGCGACAGAGTGCGACAGATCGATGCGCATCTGAATTATGTATAGGCATTTGTAAAATGCTTAGAAGTTATACTGTATGATTGCTGTGTCTCACTTTCGCTCTATCCCGGTTGTTGGATCTGTTGAAGTTCGTCTGGTACGTTTGTCGTCTTTTGTCTGGTATGATGCGGGACGATGAATCCGTTGAGGTATGTTTGGGTTGTTTGTAAAGGGCCGATCCTTAATTTGCCTTTAGTTGTCTTTATTGTGTGCAGTAACGTGCAAGTAAACAATCATGACATATTTTGTACCATAACTGCACATAAAAGGTTTACTTTCTTACATTTATAACTGTCATTGTCTGTAAAAACTTCCTTCTTGTGTTGTTTGATACGCTTTTCATCTTCGTCTGCACCCGATTGTTTTAATGAGGTCATTTCCCGTTGACTGGTGGCCGTTTGTGAACACGTGCTTAGCTGCTCCATTTTGTACTCCTTGCTGGATATTTTGTGTACCCGGTTGATTCACATTCAAGGTGAGATAGTACCTTTGTTGTAATTTTACTAAACAGTACCGTATAAATTTCAAACTTTCGACCGCCTTTTCTGACGTTTTTTCTGACTTGGGAAGATAGTTCCCGTCAACCCGACCGTCTGAGATAAGCGTTTATTGGAATTGTCGAATACGCGTTACTGAGTGAATTACTCCCTAAATCGCCAGAGCGATTAACACCGGTTATTTACGAAGATATTGAATTTCCAAAACACACCCATGAAAACGTTGATATTATGGGTCAATGTTTGAATTTTGTATTGAGTTCACTGATTGACCATTGTAGTGAAATAGAAACGTATTGGAACATTAGACTGAACAACTGAACTTGGCTGACTCGCGTCCATGCAGTTTATGGTTGCAAACGATGCCAAAAAAACTGGCTGATCGACTGTTCTTGTAGTGAATGAGGAACGAATTGGAAATAAGTAGGGAACCTTGGAAACGAGTGAACTTGGTTTGAATTGCGTCTATGCGATTGAAGCCGCAGCACGCTTATCCTTTACGGACGCGGGTCACGCGTAACACGCGTCATCTATGATCACCGAACGCAGGTTTCGTCGGTGGTTCGGATGCAATATGAACGAGCCG